>PVJA010008128.1:7500-49776 GCA_004027025.1 Myocastor coypus
ATCATTTTCTTCCTTGTTCCTCTGTATGGTTGAGGACTTTGTGAAACTCAAGATTGGGACAGCCCATTGGATTAATGGTGCTTTACCTGTCTTTCCAGTATATCAAAAAAAAAAAAAAAAATATATATATATATATATATATATATATATATATATATATATATTCTCAGAAGAATCTCATCTGGGCAGACATCAGGTTCAATTAAGAAGAGGGTGACAAGAAATGTATTTAGTAGTTGGGATCCTTAATTCTTTTCCCATTATTTTTTTTTTTGCAAGCACACACACGCGTATGCACACACACACACGCACACAAGTGCACTCCAACTGCTTAGCTTAGCACCCACTCAGCTTCCGCTTAATTCATTGGAATGCTCGTTTGGAGCTTTGCAGCTGTAGAAAACATGGTCTAGGAGCTGTAGCGTCATAACTCATGCATCAGTTAATCTAATCACAGTAAAACCCGCCGAAATTTACTTAACACATGTTGTGGCAAAAATGCTTTCATCTCAACCAAAAAATAATTCCTAACACAGTTACAATAGCACTCATTCAACAGTTTAAAAAAAGGAAGTAAATAATTCACCCCACCACAACCATTAGATATTTATGTCTGAAAAGAAACAAAGAAAACACGCAGACTTCATAGTAGTCATTCTGAAGGAATTCCCCATCAACTGTTGAGGAATTCACTCCCAGGAATTCACCCCAGGTGTGGGCAGGGAAGGAGACAGAAGGAACACAGGCAGTCGGGGTGGCAGCGACGGCAGACTGCACTCCTGCTCTGTGGCCTGAATTCACCACGCAGGGATGCGCTATCCAGGTGGCCAGATCCCTCAGTTTTTCAAGGGGCTCCCAAGTCTAAATTTCATGGTCGATTTTTAAAGCCATGCAATTTAAGCAAAACATTCTCGGTCTTGAGTTGAGGTTGTGAAACCCGTGTTGAGGTCTCAGCGCAGAGCTAGAGGTCGTTCTTCATTCTTTCTTACTCTCTTTGGTATAGAACTCTGAGTAACATGATTCTAATTGTACTGGGTGGTGGGAGACAGTGTTGAATTTTATTTTGTTTGGACCACAACATAAATTAGGAAAAAAAAAAAAAAAAAGATTTTTCTGAGTCAACAGTAAAAGTTAGGGAAGGTAAAGAGGAAAAACAGAAGAGAATGAACACCCAGATAAGCCCACTTAAGGAAATGGTGTTCCTTAATTCACTGAACAAATATTTGAGTCCTTGCTATGGGCAGGCACTAAAAGTACATTAAATACAAAGCGGACACCAAGTGCCTTCGTGGCATCTGCAACAGGTAATTTACTCAGCAGTTGCTTAAGGCCATTGCCATTAGTAGCACAGGAGTGAAGACTACTGCAGAGTGTCAGACAGCCCTCCTCCGAGGGCAGAGACAGTTTCTCCAAGGACACAGGATTTAACTCGACCCTTGAGGGCAACCAGGACAGGACAAGGTTGAAGCAACTTGATAGAAGCAAGGAAATGCTGGGAGGGCGATGCCAGGTTCAAAGACTCTGTGGCAGGAGATCAAGACGCTCACATGAGAAGACAGGGTCACACAGTTGGGTGACATGAGAAAGGCAAAGACGGTGGGGGAGAAGTGAGATGACCAGGCCGGATCTCAAGGACATTTTGGTCTTGTTTACTTTGTAGATCCTTGCTAGACAGTAAGGAAAATATAATGAGATTTTGTTGTGTTTTCTTTTGTTTTGAGACGGGGTCTCACTGTGTAGTGCAGACGGGCCTGGAACTCACTCATGTAGCACACGCTGGCCCCTATCTGCCGTGATCCTCCTGCCTCAGCCTCCCTAGTCTGGGACTGTGGCATGTGTCATCACACCCAGCCTATAATGAATTATCAAAAAGAGTAGTGCGGCACAAGTATAGGCTTTTGAAAGTGAAAGACGGCGTGACAAAAGTAAATATTTTATAAAATAATTTCTTGATGGTACTTGCATAAACTAAGTCATCCTGGAGAATGCATTCAAACATAGAATTATAGGGACATCCAAGGAAATGAAATTTTGTGTGTGTGTGTGTGCGTGTGTGTGTAATGTACTGTATCTTCCCGTGTCAACAGCATGCATGCTCCTTGCTGTGTAATGGTGTGTATCTTTACACCCAGGTGGCACACCCTCACACCCAGTGCAAACTCTGCAGTGTGGCACAAGCATACCGATGGTTAATGACTGAAATCCAAATGAGATCTGGAGAAGAGAAAAATGAAAATAATTAAAAAATAATAAAATAATTCAATGCCATCAATTCCGTGGCTGTATTTCTTTCTATCTGCTGCTCACAGCACTAACTTACATAATTACAAATGATGCATATGTGTTTCTCCCCGCTCCAGCCTCTGTAAAGGAGAGAGCATTTTGTGTCCCACACAAGGAAACCAGTTCCGCTAGAATGCGTGGAAGTTAATGCTAATATTCAGGGCTAAAAAGATTAACTTAAGCCCACACCTAACTGGTGTTGGTACGGAATGGAGAAAGAGTGTGGGATAGGGTTTGGGACATGGTTTTCTTTACCATGTGAATTATGTGTTTTCTCTTTAGGAATAAAATAGACAGAGAGAAAGAACATGAGTGGAGAGAGGACAGAGAGAAGCAGCCAGAGAACACGGTTAATTGAGTTATTGGGGGTTGGGTGTCACTTGAATTTAAACCTGTGGTTAATAAATAGCTTATTCTTCAGGAATGACATGGGCAGGGCAGTTATGGAAATAATGAATTGCTCACTTGTCCCGGGCACACAGAAAATTCCCCTGGTCGAATGAGGTTTGCAGGAGGAGGTGGATGATAGGCTAACCATGGCTTGGGGAGTCTTGTTCCCTGGGAGTCAGAGAGGGGACTTTGAGACTCGGATGTTCATGGCAGAGAGGGAAAAAGAAAAGGATTCTAAACAGCCTTGTCGTTTTCGAAAAGGAAAATTGTCACTTGATACCGAAGGCATTCGCAAAGTGAATCACTAAACCAGAGCTTCCTGGGAGAGTTTTAACTCAAAGGAGCGACTGATAGAAGCCTAAGGGATTTGAATAGTTGTAGGAGAAGAGTCGGGCCATGTTAGGCAATTATTTCAAGTTTTAAAAATAAAGGGAAAAATAGGTTCATAGACTTATCATATGATTTTTAATTATAAAGTTTAGGTGAATCTGAGCAAAAAGGCTTTCCCAGACGTCAGCCTGCTGCAGGACTCAGATTTTCACATGTCCTGTGGAAGGCAGATGTCTGCATAAGACAAATATCAGGCCCATGGACCAACCTCCAAAGATGCCTGACTGTCTCCATTCATGGAGCCAAGGGACTAGAATTGCTTTTGCACGAAATTCTCCAAAACAGACCTGCACTAGGAATTCTGAGATCTCTGGTTTGTTTCACTTTCCTTGGGCCTTAGGGAGGGTGCAAACTATGCCTTCAACGACTCCTTTGTTGGTTCTCTTGGTCTTGTGGAGCAAACAGAAGGCGCCTAATCAGGGCCTCACGCTCTGTGCAATGCCCCACGTTCTCCCCGTATCCTTATCGGGACTTAGTTCTCTCTCTACTCCTTTATCCAAGGTTAAGTCATTCAACAACACTGGTCGCCTTGGGAATCCTGATTCCCAACCAGAACAGAAGAGGTGTGCTTGTGCGAGGGAAAGCCTTCTTCTGTAGCTACCACATTGCATAGCGTTACATGGCACAACGAAAAAAGTTGGACCACTGACGATTTCCCCATTTGAACAGGATCAGCAAAATTATACCCTCACAGTCCTCTGCCTCTCATAACACACGCATACAGAGCAAGCAGAAGGTAGGGGGGAGGGAGGGAGGGACGGAGGGAGAGAGAGAGCCTGCCCGCTCCCAGTGGAAAATGTGACCGTCCTGTCCAGTGGTGAGTAGCAGCTGGCTACAAGTTCCGCTAGTGAAATGCTAAGTGCCCAGCCTCTGACCTTAAGGAGTGAGACCAGCAGAATCTTTGGCCCGGCCAACTGGGTGGGAAAGAAAGCAAAACAGCATGAAATGCTGATGTGCAGAGTTCTGACAAACCAAGACACATGTCACAGGAGGGAAAATGACAGCTTTACTACTGCAGAGATTATTAAAATAACAAAGCAAATTAACCACCAATGTGATGATGTACATAGAGTGAAATGAGTTTATTGCTCTGTAAATTGAGGGCCTAGAATGATTTTTAGGAGTGACAAACCTGAAGAGCTAAAGATATCCCCCAAATTGCCACGGATGATAGCCTTCTGATATTATCGGTTATATTTTCCAACCAACTGAAAGCCTAAGCTAGTTATTTTCCCCCTAGAAAAATGTTACTGGGCCAACGAGATAGCTCAGAGGACTAAGTGCTTGCTTAGGCAACCACGAGGACCCTGGTTTGATCCCCTGCATTACATGCCCTGTTGGCCCCGCCCATGGGCACGCTGAGCTGGCCGCCAAGACCAGGCGTGCTGGTGCACACCTATAATCCTAGTGCTGCGGAGGCTGAACACCGGAGGATCACTACAAGTCCAAGCTGTGTAGTGAGACCCTGTATCAAGTACATAAAAAAAGAAAAATGTTAGCGCTTGACTTTTTTCCTCTTACATTGTGTCTCCTAGAGTCAGTTACGCACACACAAAAGAAAAAAAAAAAAAAAAGAAATAAAGAAAGTCACATGGGCATCTTCATCAAATCTGGCCTTTTATGCAGAAATATTTAACAACAGTACCAATAAAATTAAAAAGTGCAGAGCCCAGGAGATAGCTCCGTGGCACAAGTGCCTGCCTGGCAAGGGCAAGGTAGTGAGTCCCACCAAAAAAATAAAATAAAATAAAATAATAATAATAATAATAATAATAATAATAATAATAATAAGTGCAGGGTGTGGCTACTCATGAGACTAACTGGAGATATGAGAATTTGTTTCATGATTTTTTAAGCTATGAAATGACAATAAACATGATTTTTTAAATGAAAAAAATTTAAACGTACATATCATATATGACCCTTTTGATTGAATAGCTTCCTTTATTAATGTCTCTTGATGTTGGAGACACTGGCCCCGTGTGGCCTCATCTTCGCCGCAGAGCACCTTTAGCTGCACCAATCTGCTTGCTGCGCTTGTGGTCTTAGGCACGCATGTCACCAACAACCATACATACTCGACAGTGCCACCTTAGGAGAGACGGGTCAAACCCTGGTCGCCTTCTTTCAGTTTTAAACTTAAAAATCCCACCTTACTCTGAACATCTCATTTTTTAATATTAATGACTGTTTACCCAATACCTTCATTTCCAGTGAGAGTGCAGCCAGAGAAGTGAACTCAATGTTTTATATAAATCAGGACCAACACTGCTCATGTGTCTAATACAGTGTGATTATACTGTTGATTAAAAACATCAGGGCCTACATTTATGCTGCATAATTCTCATAATCCAAGCCAGCAGAATAGTACAGTATCATACCAGGAAAGGTATATCAACAAAACGCATTGCTGAAAATAAATTTTTATATCAAAAAGCACTCAAAAGTGCATAGAAAGTTAATATAAAGGATATGGTAGGGTCTCAAGCAATATTTGTTTCATGATGGAATGACCACATATTTCACCTATAGATGGAAGAACATTAGAATTGATCAGTAATCTCTCCATGGTGAGCGGCAGCCACTTTCCTTCTGGAAGCACCACAGAAGCCTGCAGCTGCCTCTTAGAGCTGTACCTCACGGCTGACCCCTGGGCGGCTTGGCCTCCCTGCCTCGCTCTGTAGGGCCAGCTCTTGTCGCTTTTCCCAAAAGCCTTACCAAACTCTGGGCCTGGAAGGGACCTGTGTACCTTACTGAAAGTTACGAGACCAGAGCAATTCCTGTCACATCCCAGACTGAGGAGACCCAGGAGGCTGAGAGGCAAGGCCCACAGCTGGGCAGCCACACCCCCAGGTTCTCCCGAGAAAGCCCTGCCACGCCAGGCTCCTGTCCAGGACACTGCTCCCGCAGCTGTTCAGACAGCCTCCACCTGCAGGTTTGTGCTGTGACGGAGAGCAGCCCTGTGGCGAGTCAGTGCTGTCCAGGGCTGTCCAGTGGGCTGTGTCCTTGTTCCCTGTGGTCACTCTGGCACCCAGGAGGCACCTTAAGGCCCATTTATCTGACTACATTCCTTCCTCTGTCTCCCTCCCTCACTCCCTCCGCCGCCCCAGTTAGCCCGCAGTCACGACATCCTCTTCAGCGCCTTGCTCCTAGCTGTCCTCTAACTTCTTACTTGGAATGTGGGCAGCAGCAGTGTCATCTGGCATTAAGAATGAATGGGGAACTGCATCGGGACCTGGGGACATAATGGTGACCTGTGGTCCTCCGTCTCCTCTGGCTCATGGGTTCTCCAAGTACTGCACTGCACCTCACCTTAAGTTCCACCCTCCCACATCCCCGACACCCCGACAATCTTCTTCCTCTCTCATTGCAGGAGATGTACCCACACTGCGTCTGTCTCTACAGTAGCAGTAGCACACAAATCTTTAGCCCACAAGTGGGCGTCTTCCAGTGGCAGGTACTGCGGGAATCCTTGAGGTCAGGCACAGGGACCTCGTTGTTTCTGCATTTTACCAAATCCTGCTCCCCTCTTCCCTTCCGGCCGCCCTCCCCTGAACTCTGCTCTGCATAGAACGAGCTATGTAGCCCACTGTGGGGAAAGAATAGGGACATTTTGTAATGGTACCCCTGTGTTTCAAGTACCCAGGGATCAGCTGCCTCTAACCCCAGCCACTCGGAAAGCTGAGGCAGGAGGATTATTGAGTTCAAGGTGAATACAGTCTCAAAAACAAGCAAGCAAGCAAGCTCTCCTTCGGCAGCTTCCCTCTGCCCGCCCCCACCAGCCTCATCTCCACAGCCTTCCTACCTCGCAGAATCCTCATGCTGCCATTCTGCCCTCCTCACATACAGTAAGGCCATTCTGCTTTTCCCTGCTGGAGATCTGGGCCCGTTCTATCATCCCGCTCTGCCCTTGCTGTTTTCTGGCTACTTGCATTACCTGGATCCCACAGGAAAGAGCTACCTGGTAGCCGTGAGACACCAGCATTAAGAGCCCCAGGGCTGGGCTACACACGGTCCTGGGGCCTCTCCGGTCTCCTTCCCGAGTGAAGACAGAGTGTTCCTACTCCTCTAGCAAATGTTGGTATCCTAGGATAGAGATGCAGTAAGAGACAAGGGCCTTGGTTTCCTTTTTTATTCCTTAGTTTGGAATGAACAGAGCCCAAGTTCAAGCCATTCCTGCAGACACCATCTAATGACACAGTGCTGTGAGCTCCCCAGGGATGGTGCTGTCTCGAAGGTGGGAGAGTGAGACTTGGGGTGTGGACACTTCTCTCACCTCTACTCTGGAGGGTGCTGCAAATTGAGCAACACCCTGGGTTGGGACACTGGGGTAGGGACAGTCCCCTTCTGGGTCGTGATGAGAGGATTATGCAAAGGCTTTGCCAGGAATTGAAGGATTTTGAAAAAAAAAAAAAAAAAAAAAAAAAACTAAAATCCCTGATTGAATGATAAATAATCACACTCTGCCTCTGACATCAAAGGGCATTATTGTCCCTGCTCAATGATATAAATCATACTAATTAATGAATCCTGTAAAAGGAACAGGAAATTTTAACAATGGAAAATGTGAGGGACCCAGAGCCCGACCAGGAAAATCACCTATTTATTACTTAGGTGTACTTAATAGTCTGCTGCCTGGTGAAGAATCACTTGCCCACCCAGAGGAGTGACTGGCTTTCCAACTCAGTTGCTCAGGCCATACTGCCTACAACGCTCCTCCTGCAAGCCTTCCCCGGGGGCCCACCTTGGTCACTGGCCAGAGCAGCCCAGCGCTACCCTCGCTTCCTGTTACAGCAGCCACAGAAACTCAGCTGGTTTCTTCCAAGCCCAAGTTAGCCTCCCCATGAGCCGGTGCAGCTAGCGCCGTATCAGCCAGTAATTGGCAAGAATGAGTCGCTTGCAAAGGATTATTAGCTGCATGTTAATTGATTAGTGGAACTAAAGCAATTAGAGTCCACAGGGCCCCGCCCTTCCCCACCACCCTCTGCAAGACCTCCTTCTACCATGTGACCTACTCCTGCTCGAGCAAGAGCATCCTAGCCCCCTCCCCCAGGAGAAGTTTCCCTCTTCATAGTGCCCAAAGTTCTATGGAAGACTGTAACATCAAGAAATGGAAGTAAGATAATAAGTGGAATGGGCCATTTATCACCTTAGCTACCGATATCAGACAGTATCAGCTAAGCTGTGCTGCTTTAACAAGGGGGTCCTCATCACAGTGACTTTGCACGGCCCATATTCTGTGTCAAAGAAAAGCTAAGGGTGGCAGTCCCTTTACAGGTTCAAGTCCAGGAAGCTGAAGCTAAACAATATACAACCTGTCCTCCAGTTATGGAGAAGCCAGACAATTTCTGCTTAGAACTCAGGTTGGGTGTCAACCATGAGCTGGAGATAGACTGTCTGTCATTGTTTCTAACTTCCAAGGAGAAGTGGTAATTGTTTCCCACCTTGTACTTGGCTGAGAAGAACTGAAATGGCAGTGATCACCCCAGTGCCTGACGTTCTGTGCCATTACAGAAGATGAGCTCTCTGCATCCTGACCCCGTAACAGTAGTGTTTCCAGGCTCTGATGAACAGAATTTCCAAGTTCTGCTGGCACCAATGCTGATCACACAGTATGCACGACCTGTGGGTTTTTGACAGTAGCTCTGTGGTACAAAAGAACCCCTTTTTTCTGGTGGGAAAAAAGCATCAGAGGACTTGGAAACTTGCCCAGTATCATTCCTACGGAGTCACAGAACTGGTTTGGAATCTAGTTTGATTAACTCTGATGTCTGTGATTAATCAGGCAATCCACTTGTCACAATGAAATAAATCTCCTTAGTCTTTCTCCATAGCATTTTCTTAGTCTGTTTTCTGTAGCTATAACAGAATACCCAAATCCATGTAATTTATAAAGAACAGAGACCTTTTCCTGTAGTCGTAAAGGATGGAACATCTAGGAATATGTCAGCAGCATCTGCCTGGCTCTGGTGTGGCCCCCGCCTTGCATCACAACATGGCGGAGGGGTTCACAGGGTTGGACAAAGCAAGTATGCTAGCTAGAGTCTTTATTCTTCTTCTTAAAAAGCCACTAATGCCACCCTGAGGGTTCCACTTGTGATCTTACCTAACCCTAATAAACTCCCAAAGGCCTTGACACTAAATGCCACTAACATGAACTTAAAGCTTAAAGTCTGTGACATGTTAACATGTGAGGGACACAGTAGGACCTTAGCAAGGGTCTATCAAAGAGAGTAGAGACAGTGCTGGTGGCTCTCAGTGTGATTTCAGGTAGAACATGGACAACCATCTCTGTGTTCCGTAATCACATATTCCTCCTAGTGCACATTTGAAAAAGACATCTGACGTGGCAAAGTCATGATCTGATAACATTGTTTAAATTGAGGCCTTACTAAATATTCAAGTTTCAAAATGCCCTGGTACTCAAGTTTCAAGATACTCTAATTAAGTAAACATAATGAGAGCAATGCATACAGTTAGGTGGAAGTCATCAGAAATTGATGGAGGTTCAAAAATGTTGAGTCTGTTCGTAAAATGAGTCCTAACCTCAAGTACGATGCTACCTACATCCCATGCCAAGGTTCCATAGCAGTCTCAGTTTTCAAGGGCAGGAAACGGGTGGATGGGCTGAAATGAGGCCACCATTTCACAGCTGGTCCCAGATGCAGGTTTGGGTGACTGCTGTCCCACAGTTTCTCATGGAAACCAGGGGCTGGTAGGGAGGACAAGAAGCAGGACATAGCAGGATGACCCAAGAATCATCACCCCAAGTGGAAGACAGGAAACGAGAGCCTGCCTCTGGGAACTGTGAGCATCTCAGAACTACCATTCATGTCCATGTCCGCTTGAAAGAGATGACTTTGGCCCTTCATAGCCTACTCGCACCTTTAAATAGGGTGGCCTGCAAGACCCACTGAACTTGAACACAGCTGTCCCTGGGCAGCATCTCCTTCATGCGTGCCTTCGCAGCTTCACCACATTCTCCCTCCGGCCCCTTTTTGGTTACATTTTGCACACTGTAAAGATAAAGCAAAGGCTTAGTTTGGGATGCTTCTCTCGGGTTCTCAAATCTAAGAACCCATTTTGCTTCACCTTGTTAAAAAATATCTTCCCCCATTTATCTCTCAATTTATTTTTCTGGGTCTTCCTCCGACTTAAAAATGTTCAGATTATTTTTAGACCCCAGTCATTAGTGCAGGGTGACTGTTTTCAAACAGATTTGCTCTTTTCTCTCATTTGCTCAACATTTCATTCCTTATTCAAAGTGCTTTTCTCCTCCCAGGCTTTGTTTGTACGGATAAAAATGCTGGGAGAAAGAAAAGGGAGCAGGGGTGGGGTGGGCTGGCAAGGGCCAGTTCTCTCTCCTTGGGAACACAGGGCACCATTTACCTTACTTTTTCAGTGAGGCTTAGTACATGGCCTGGAGCACTAAAGCCCTGCTCGTTCGGTCTTCTAGTGAGAGGTTCAGACCTGTTGGGGTCAACTCATCTGGTGTTTAAGTATGTTCCTTGCCTTTCATCTCATAAAGTAGTCGTCGGGTATTTCGCATCCAACTCTGGCCTGGCATCCTTGTTAAGAACTTGGTTTGACACCTACTGTAGATGATAATGTTCCATATGGAGACAGCTGGCTAGAGCTCTTGCCACTGGTGTTTACCACATCCAAGGTAGCAGCTGGGTCATGACTCAGTATTCCTGGGCGGCTCTAGGGCTGAGGCGAGTGAATGACCTAAAGCCCTTACTGAGGAGTGGGAACAGTATTTGTGGGTAGGAACGGTCTTGTTATTCGATGTCCAGAGGCTATGCCTGTGACATTGGTCCTCACATCACGTGACCCATAGTACACTCCTTCACATACTCCCCCATCTAATAAGCACCTCGCTCTAGACAAGTGACTCACTTTTCTAAGCCCCATTCTTCTTGGGGCTCAAGGACGCTGTCTGAGCCCAGTCATAGGATTTTCTGGATTGAAAATTCAACCCAGGAATCGCAAAGCATTAGCACAGGACCCTTCTAGTCAAGAAAGACTTTTTACTTATATTTTGAATTTCTTCTGTAAGAGAAACCACTTGACAATTAAACTTGTGTTTCTCTTAACATTATGGTCCCAGTTGCTCCATAAACACCTCAAGTTTTCCCTTCTTTATGACAGAGGAGTGCTTTGTTGGGCATAGATGTCACAGTTTCCTTATGCATTCATCTGCTGATGGACGTATACATGGCTCCCAAGAATCAGTCAGTGATCGTGAGGGTGCTGCTGTTGACGTAGGCATATGCGTGTCACTGTCACGTGACAAACATGGGCATGCGCACATCCCTGTTGAGTGATGACATTCATAAAACAAAAGCTTACAGGAAGTAGGGAGATCTTCTCCAAAGTGGGAAGGGCAACGAGAAATGTAGGAAGAAAGAGGGAAGAAGAATTAGAAGAAGAAACAATACACGAAAATGGAAATAGGTTTTGCAAATCAGAAGAGAAATAAACACCGGGGAGAGGTACTGGGGTAGGAGACAAAGGGAGAAAAAAGAATTAAAACGTGCTCGGTGCATGTACAAACTCCTTACAGTAAATGCAGTAATTTTGACCGCAAATATGAAAGGCTCATGGCTGGTTGGTTTCGCTTTTTCTATTGCTGTAATCATCTGTGTTGTTACTATTCATACAGCTTTTGCCCAGTCCATTTTAATTTTCCATGCAAGAAGACTCCTTTCTTTAACCTCCCGCCTCTTTGCTTAGGTTCATATGATATTTCTTAGCGTAGTTCATAGCACCCTTGAAGACAAGGGCGGTCCACGTCTGTGTTCCTTGGAGAGCCACGGACTTCCAAGCTCACACTCCAAGCAGGACCAAAGCCTCCAAAAAATAGTTGCTTCATTTGGGTTGTTTGTGAAAAGACCAGGAGCCACTAGCTCCAGGGACTTCCGCTGGCTCTCTGATGAAGGCCCAGCTCTTAAAATCCTGGTCCCATTTCAATCAGACAAACTGCAGTGTCCCTCCCTGGGCCCCCGGTTCAGTCACCACTTGCTTCCTAGGAGAACTGCTAGGCCTCAGAGGGGCTCAGTGGGGTGCACGTCTGCTCCGAAGGCTGAGGAACCAACATCCAAAGATGAGAAAGAGCCTGGAGCTTGCGTCGCAATACTGCATTTCCGGGTGCAGAGTCTTCTAGGAGAGGTTCTATTCTGCTTCTGTTTCGTCCTCCTGAGAAAGCGTCAGTCTAGGCCAGTCGTTCTCAACCTTTCTAATGCCGTGACCCTGCAATACAGTTGCTCATGTTGCGGTGACTCTAAACCAAAAAAAAGTTTGGTGGCTACTTCAAAACTGTAATTTTGCTACAGTTATGATTTCCCATGGCTTGAGGCAACCCCTGTGTTTCGGTCGTTCGACCCCCGCCGGGGTTGCAACCCACAGGTTGAGAAGCACTGTCGCTAACGATCGTGGGCTCTAGAAATCGATCTGAACTCCATCCAGCACCAGGCAGACGAGATTTCAGTGCCTCAGTTCCCTCTTCTGTGAGTGATACACAACCCTTCCCACTTCCCACTGCCGCTGCCGCTGCTGCTGCCACCAACTCCTAGGGCGCTGGTGACAGCCCAGGGCTACTTAGCTTGCATTCCTACCCCTCTCCTACTTCGCACCCCTCGTGCTCGGGGGTGGCACTCAGCCTAAGAAGAGAAAGAGGCTTTGCCAAACAGACCCCCGCCAGATCAGGTTGCCTCTTTCTGAGGGAAGCAGCGCAGACGTCCAGGCCTCAGCAGCCCTTGCGGCTGCTCTGTGCAGCAGAGCCCCTTCCTAAGCAGCCTGCCGGGAACCGGAGAACCCTGGCGTGAGAAGCAACTCCTTACATGGAACAACCAACCCCAATCGGGTTGGGTTTCACCATCTTTCTTCCCAACGTGCCCTCTCCCAATGAAGTGGGGGTCATTTCTTTTACTAATACATTCTCCTGAGAACCGTGCATTTCCAGTCTCCATGTTGGAAATACCCAACAAGGTCTGAGGGTGGCAGGCCTTTACCAGGGTCCCAGGAAATCACCAGTAACCCGGGAAGTTTTCAGCAGGAACCTCAACCTCTGTTTCTGTTTTTTGTTTTTGTTTTTGTACTGGGGGTTGCACCCAGAGCCTTCACAATGTGCTACATTGACAGCCTTTTTACTATTTTATTTAATTTTGGTTCAGTTTTGTTGAATTTGAGACAAGGTTTCAGGACGGTACTGGCCTGGGCTCAACCTTGTAATCCTCCTGACTCAGCTTCCAAGAATGGTGGGATTCAAGGCATGCTCCACACACCCAGTTACTTGTCCCGTTTTTAATGCAATGTTGGGCTGACTGAGTCCTTGCAACTAAGGTGGAAAATAGGTGACAAGAGAGGACTTTACATTTGTGTGTTAGTTCAACTAGTGAGCGTAATATTTCCTTTGATGTATTTCAGACAAAGAACAGAAAGGAAGTCAGTATAGATATAGATTTGTTTTCTTTTTGGCCCTGTCCCCCCAAAAAATAATTTGACTTTCAATAAAAGAGACAGAGATAAAACAAAACAATGTAAGTAAACGTGGCAGAAAATAGGAAGCTTATGATGAAGGGGTAGATCAGGGGCAGATGGGACAGTTGTGCCGGAAAAACTAAATTAAAGAAGAGCTACTGCAACTGAGTACAAATGGAGGTTCCTGGCTGCAAAAGCAAAAAGAGAAACAGGATGAGCTACAGAACCCTTCTTGTTTAACACAAAAGCAGGCACGTTCCTCCAGAAAGACAAACTGTTTTGTAGAACTACACTCTACGAGAAATTTATCATGGAGGACCACACGTAAGGTACATGAGTATGTATATTTAACGCAGGTCTTCAGCCTTAGCCAGGGGATTTATCTGTCTTTCAGGAAGTAAATTTCAGCACTCAGCAGGTTGACAGTGTCTCTTCAAATTTACAGTGTCAGTGTGCAGTAAAGTACCTACTCCCCATCCCCGCTTTTACTGGACCATCTATCAATATTTGATCAAATTGGGCCAAAGTTTCAAACTGTCCTTAAATTATGCCCAGAGAAAGTGCTTGTCCATGCAGAATGCTGGAGTGGGCTTCAAAATTGAGTCCCTGTGAGCTGGAAGCATCTTTTAAAAATATATCTGCATCGTTTTCCCTAGCCTCATCCTTCCTTGGAAAACTTACAATGCAAATGTACTTCCAAACCCATAGATGCCCATAAAAATGCCCAGATGCACTGATTTGTTTCATATGCAGTCACCCAGCCTGGCGGTGCATAATTGTGTGCTTTTTTGTATAGATGCCTAATTGTACACACACCTAACGGGAAGACTGCCACTTGCAGAATATACTGATTGAAACAGAATCAGGTACTTTGTGTGAACCTAAAGAATCAATTGAGATGACGAAATGCCATCTTTGCTTGGCTATATCCTCGATATTTGTGTGGAATAATCAGATGACTAGGTCCGATGGTTTTATTACCATGACAATGCATAATGTGTTTTGCTTCTCATTTGGTCAAAACTGGGTTTTCAAGACGCCTCTGAACAAGGTACTGCTGTGTTCCTCAAACTGCCCTGCCACTATTTCTGATTTCACCCCAGCATGAATCCTGGTTTCCTGGGCATGTGTTCCCCCCATCTTGAAATGCTCTCTGCTCCATACTTTACAAATCCCAGGAAGAAAACCTTATTGAAATTATAAAGCAGACCAGCTCAGGGATTATGGAATGGGTCTCGTATCTTATATTAAGATGCAAGATCCTTTGAATCCCCAGTGTGAGACCCTCAGGCACGGTGGACCCAGTCTTTCACGGCTCCCTAGCCCACTGTCCGAGTACCAGCCTCTAGGGCCTTTCTCCTTACACAAAAGAACAGAGCCTGCAGATGGAAGGTGAATTTCATCCAAGTATTATTCCCCTGGATTTTTGAAACATTAAGACTTCATCATAAACTTAAGAGCTCAGAGATATGTACATCTCCCTTTGGTATTTTGAATATTGATCAAGTGATTCTCATAATTTGTATCATTAGCCTCTGCACAATAGCATGCTATGTTTCAAAAAAGCAGAGGTGTTAAGTGTTGGATGATCGGAGACTGGCACTAATATCTGAAGCCTTTCTCACTGAAGTTTGAGTAGCTGTGTTATAATTTAAATCTCTCTTTTTTAAAAGTAGTTATCAAGTTGTCATGGTTCAAATGTCATATTCATTCTTTAGAGTTAAAACAACAGCAATTTCAGTGAATATTTAGCGATAATCAATTCCGTAGGCAACAGGAATATCAAGGAAATTTCTTCTCTCCCGGTTTGTAAGTAGTTTGGAAATCTTCTGCTGCGTCGGAGCAGGCAGAGTGTCCGGTGGGGTAGAGCACGCCAGCCAGGAGTCTGCAAGGAGCACTCGGCGCGGGAATCCGACTCTGGCTCTTTCCTGTGGACTCTGTTTGCCCCATTAGTGTTAAATGTCTGCCAGCCTTCCCATTGTAGTCACTGTTTTTCTGGGATTTATTGCTCAACTCTAAAAACTGGCTCCAGGCTACAAATTGCCATAAAGGAGAGATGTCTGTTTGGGGGGATTTTTTTTTTTCCTTCCTGAAATAGTGTGGGTAGAAAAGAGAGACGGCATTTGTTCCACCCTCTTGTGTTTTGAGTCCAAAAGAGAGGGTTAGGGTGTACTTAGAATCGCAGTGAATGGCCTGGCATTTTCCCAAAATATGTAATTAATAATTATCTTACTTAAAAATGCTAGATGATACACAGGGATGCCTGGGAGTGGGTCCGGGTTTTAAGGGAAGCCAAAACATATGCTTGGCTTTTAATTGCCCTTTTCTGACTTGTGTTTGGAGAGACACTTCCTTCAGTGGGTGGACTCTTTTGTGTGCTATGTGACAACATGAGACACACGGTACGGTGCTCAGGCCATGACCACAAAGATTACGGCCTCCCAGGAGAAGGACAGTAAGCCAGGGAGCTTGTAGAGTGAGACCTGGGGCGGGCATGCTAGACATCTGTAAGTTATATGTATGTGTCACTGAGCCATAAAATGTAATTTTAAACTATGTGCAGAATAGACTAGTGATGGTATATATTTACATTAAATTTTATCTATTGTGTATGAATGTATAATATATGTAGTATATGTATACTGACTATGTAAAGTTTTACATTATTTTCTTATAGCATACATAGAAAATTCTGGCATTCATTTTTGAAAGTTTTTTATGTTGAAATCAAATTGCTCGCTCACAGCTCATCATTTTTGAAGACCATGATGTATTACTTTGCAGTAGATACATTTAAATATTGGGTTGCAAAAGATTGTCATTGCTGTTGTTTTTACTTGGTTTAAGTGGCCATCCTACTTGAGATGTCACATAAAGTGGCCTGTGTCCCCACGGCTATCATTAAGCCCAGATACTAATGTCCCTCTATCCCCCTACATAGATGTACCCAGTCTGGCACCATGCTGAAACTGAGGGGGTGTGCTCAGGGCTAGGAACCCCAGTATACCCCACCCTCTATCTCCAGCCAATACTCTAACGATAGCTAGAACAAGGTAGGGCAACTGGTCAACCTACATTTGCTTTTATTTTAAGAGACAAATGTACCATTTCTTGCATACCAGATAAGGTGCGCAGATGTATGCCTTCAAATTCATGTCTTTGCTTCTCTACAAAGCGGACTCACCTTGGAATCACTGCTGTAATTCCCCAGGGGGAAAGCAAAATAAAAGTCATGTGTCCTTCCTTCTCCTCTCCGTAGGGTGACCCTGTGTTTGAGGCTGTCAGCTGCTACTGAAAGTCCCTGTACCCTGCGCCCTTGATCCATGCATCCCCAGACGCCTCCCAGATGTGGGAGGATGCTCTGTGGCAGCAGCCTGCTGATAAGGGTCCCATGTGTCCTGCAGATGGCCTTTGCCACTTGCTTCTCTCTAAGCAGGAAATTACTCCTGGCTCTGAGTTAGTGAAACCAAAACTTCCTGTTCAGCACACACACACACACACACACACACGCACACGCCCACACGCCCACATATGCATGCACCCACGCATTCACACAGGCACACTCAGAGACAGGGGCTCTGACTGTGCCCCTATAACTTCAGCTAGTTTGAGACCAAAAGACAAACGCCCCCTCTCCACTGTGCTGATCTTCCCGTGGCCGCCTGCTCCTTGCGGAGCGTCTACAGCCCTGCAACTGCTGCAGAAATCCAAATGCCTAGTCATCTGATCAAATTCTTTAAAAGAATTTTTCAAATGGCAAACCGAATAAAAACTTCTATTGTTATCCTTATGTCAGAAAATGGGACATGTTTATTTAGAATGCTCTCCCAAGAGAAAAAGAAATACCATGTCCATTTATAATATGCTGTAAGGCCCCCACTATTTGCCTTTCTGTGCATTTTATGCCATTTTTAAACAAAATGCTGCTGTACCAAAATACATACTACCTTGCAATATTACCCTTAAGTTAATGGTACATGTTCAAGATGTTTTCGTATTTTTAAATAGTGTATAGAACCTCAGTTTCAATAACAAAACAATCTTTTACTGATCAGTGTGCTCTAATTTGTTGTCAGGTTTTTGTCATCTGATATTTAGATTGTCTCCAAGTTTTTTGCTTTCACAATTATGTTCTGATGCAAAACAAAAAAGAGAGAGAGAGAGAGAAAAAAAAATTTGAACACATCTATGGCCACTATCCTCTTATTACTTTAGGATTGCATAGAATTACAGATCCAGGGAGTATGTAAGGGTGACCATAGCTATTTTAAAGCAGATGCGTGTGTTTCCTCATCTGTCTCCAAACACATCCATATGCGTACACCTGGGTAGAACAGTGCTCTGTCTTCATAATCAGCTTCTGTTATGGTTTCAATCTAGAGTGTCCCCTGACCCTCCTGCACTCACAGATGAGTCTGGGGGGGTGTCTCAGCTTCTTTTCTTGTTGCTGAGATAAAATACCCATTACTTGGAATGGAGGGAGGAAAGGTTTATTCAGCTCGGTTAGTGGAGGTTTCAGTTCATATCGGCCATCTCCATGGCAAGGTGACACACGGCAGACAGGTAACCATCCGGGGCAGTGGCCAACGGCAAAAGCAGCCAGAGAAAGAGGGAAGGGCGAGCTTCTCTCCCTCCCTGTGTTGTGTGCAGGCTACCTGCCCCAGGATGGGTGTAGCGCTCACACTCGCAATCTCAGCATTAGACGATGAACCAATCAGAAGCTCTAGATTCAGCCACCTCAGAAAAGCCCTCCCCCATGAATGCATGAGACTTAGAGAGACACTAGACACACACCATAACATGCACTGATTGGACCACGAGGAGTCCTGCATCCACCAGGGTGTTGGTGCTCTATGACTCCGTAGCTGAGCTGCTCCTGGGAGGTCAGCCTGGTCAGAAGAGGCGGAAAAGAGCAGCCTCCGCGGACGCGAGCTGGCAGGCTGCGCCTCCCTCCTCAGCTCCGCCTCCGCTGTCTGCCTCTGGCATAACAACGTGAGCCACTGTTCTCCTCTGCCATGCCATCTCTTCCTCGGAGCTGCCAACTAGGGCCTGAAACCTCTGAAAGCCATGAACCCTAATAAACCTCTCCTCCTTTCTGCTGTGGGCATTGAGTATTCTATCCCAACACAGACAGCATGACTAAGGCAGTATCCTTAGATCCAATCAACAAAGGGCCCTAAATATTTGAAGAATAATTGCATCTGTACTGAGCATGTGCAGACTCCAGTCCTTGTTGCTGTTCTCTGAGCAACACGGTATACACGGTCTACACAGTATTTACATTGCCCTGGATACTGTAGGTAACCAAGAAATGATTTAAAGCGTTCAGAGGGTTGCACGTGTTGGGTGTAAATACTTTTTATAAGGAAAGAGAGCATCCGTGGATTGTACTATGCTTTGTGTATCTGGGAGGGCCCATTCCCTCACAGACAAAAAGAAATGACCGCACGTACACATAGAAAACAGAATGGTTTTGGGTTGGCCAGATAGCTCAGCAGATTAAAGCACTTGCTTGGGCAGGCACAGGGGCCTGGGTTCTATCCTAGGCATGCTGTATCACCCTGCCACCAGGGAACACCGAGATGGCAACTGAGACTGGGTATGGTGGCGCGCACCTAGAATCCCAGTGCTTGAGAGGCTGAAAACAGGAGAATCACTATGAGTCTGGTCTGTGTAGTGAAACCCTGTAGTCCCCGTACAAAAAAAAAAAAAAAAAAAGAAGCTTTATCCAGTATGTACAGAGCTACATACAGATGCAGGTTGCTGGTATATGTGCATCATGGTACTTTACTTAATTTTAGCAGTTGGGGGAAAAAAATTATCTCCAGGAAAACACTAGACACGCTGAGCCCTGAGCCCTAAAGCTTTGGAAGTCGGTATCAGTGCAACAACAGACACAGGGAACTCAGCCCACCAGGACAAGGAGGAGTGTGGAAGCTTGGGGCAACCAGAGCCAAGCCAGCCCTGCTCACGGAAGTTCCCGCCACGGCCTAACTCACTAGGGTGGATTTCCCCAGCAGCGCTGAGAAGAGGTCTAGCCTCCGCAGGCGTCCCTGCAGGAAGTGCAGCCTACCTGGGGTTATCTTTAAAGCAGCTCCCTGTGTTGGCTGAGAGTGACAAGCAGCGTCAAGGCCAGGCACCTGGGTTGTGTCTCGCCTCCCACCTTCACTGCCGATGACTCACTGTTGCAGCCCATGCCGGAAGGATTTCGCTGTCCTGGAAATTGTGACTCCTGGACTGGAGGTGAAAGATGAACTTGTTTTCTCTGCTTTGTTTTGCTTTGTTTCACTCAATGTCATATTTTTGGCAGAGGTGCTGCCTTAGGTCTTGGACCTACAAAGGGAGGAGGGGCTCTGTAGGTTGCCCAGCAGTGTTTTTTGTTTTGTTTTATTTTTTATTTTATTTTTTTTTTCTTATGAGAAGTGCTAAGGATGGAAATTTCTTCACACATTTCCGGCTCCGGAAGGGACTTTGGAGAAGAATCCTCCATCTCCAACAGCTGGAAGCTTTAACTCACAATGCTTACAAGGCACACGAAAGTCATACACATGAATGAGCAAAGAGGTGTGACAGGGTGACGTGGAGACAGCGGGGACTCTGGTGCACGGAGCGGGGCATGGCTTTCGAACCGGCTTGGCGAGAAGAATAGGTTGCAAGAACCCTTCCTTACTTAGTTCATTAAAAATTTTTCTAATTGCATATGATTTTCTAATTTCATGGATAAAATATATCTGTCAACTTTAAAGCACACTAATAAGATGATCATTCAATCAAATCAAATATTACAAGTATAAATACAGCTTCATACATGACCCCCACCAATAAAACCCATCCCATTCCGGGTATTTATCACTAGCTTCCTTTTCTTTGCAGTTTCATCATGTGGGTTTATACCCCCAAACAACATACTACTTTATTTATTGATCATGTATAAAAATATTTATGCCACTATTATTTGTATTAACCAACAACCTCATTAGAAGAGAATTTTAAAATAGACTGATTTTTCCATGTCCTTGGTCACCACCCAGGCACCAAGATGCACCAGGCCACAGCTGTGTGAATCACGGGGGTGGGTTTTAGAAAGCAGTGTGGCAGAAACGAAAATGAAAGCAAAATTCCGATGGGAGCAGGATAGCACCTCTTGCTCAATGCAAGAGGAAGTTGATTGGTTCTTCAGAAATATTCAGAGTTTGAAATTTGCATGACATCTCCCAACTCTTAAATGTTGGACAGTAACGTATTACATGAAAATCACTGCTGCGTACGCCAGATAACACGTGCCCGCGCTTCCCACCACTCTGGTCCTGACATTTGTGAGGCGGCTGCTTTGCACGGTTCCCAGGCTTAGCTCATCAGAGTCCCACCGGGCGCACACGCATCACTCAGGCCTATGCTCTTGTTAGTAGGAGCCCCGTCTTCTTGGTGGGACATAGAGAGACCAAGCGGTTTTCCTCCATTGGCACCCTCGGTGAGGGGGACAGCTTAGGTCCAAGCCCAGCCCATGGGCCTGCAGCTTCTGTTTCATACTACCATGCCGAACGGCCGCGTAGTTGGTTTCCCCTAAGACGCGCCCTTGGGATGGCGTTTTCTCAAACTTCCTGCGGTCTCTAGAAGCCAAGCACTGGCTTCCAAACCATCAGCCTCGGAGCTCCCTAAGAGATTTATCTTCAAATGGAAAATTCTATCCCTGGTGTCCAGCTCTCGGATTGGATGCGGTGATGGTTCGAGAGAATCAACCAAAGCTTTTGTACTACTGCGTCGCACCTCTTGCTGGGCTTCTTGGTCATTGTTCCTTTGGGTGCTCTTCTACAATCAGCTGCACTCTTCCTAATGACGCAGATGGAGCTACCTTAGGAGGGTGAGAGTGTGCAGATTCCCAAGACAGCAAGCATCACCTTTCTAAAATAAAAATACCCGTTTGTTCTGGCTGGAAAAGGAATACGCAGACACTATAAAGCATAAAAAAAATAAATTAGCAGTTGCCCACAGATATCACTGTTGTTAATATTTGGACTGTGGCCTTTTATGACTATTTTTCTGCAAGCAGATATATCGCATGCAATGTTAGATACTGCAGGAAGCATAGTGAAATTCAATTGAATCTTCCGTTTTGATATTTATGGATATCTTTCCTAATCAGTCAATAAATACACAGATATAAAATTGTAGTGACCACAAATATGTCACTGTGGGTATAACGTGTTCCCTGCACTCGTTTTCTTGAACATGTTTGGATTTGTTGTCTTAGCTTTGTCCTAAACAACACTGAGACGAACATCCTCATATACTTGTGTATTTATCTCATGGAGCTAGAAATCAGGAGGTGGAATTGCTGTCGATTTTGTCCACCTTAAGACTTCTTTTCTTGGTTCTGGGAAGGATAATTTATGGAATAGCACACAGCGAGCTTGCTTTTGTCCTTAATATTTGCCACTTTGAAGATGCCATCCCAGTCTGTCACATCTCAGGCCTGGAAGGAACCTCTGATGTTAATCAAAACATTTGAGTCAACATCATTCAGCCTTGTCAGTCACCCCCAAATTAAAGGAGCCTCCTCCGTCTTTGTCAATAAGAAAAAGGAGAAAAATTACACCAAAATGGCATAAAAATTAGAAACTAGACAAGTAGTTGCCCAAAGAAGACAGGGGAAAGGTGACAGTGGAGGAATGTCAGACCCGGACTGGGGTAAGCGAGCGAACCGGAGCCATCTGGGCTGGCACAGAAAGATACATTGCATCTGAGCACCACCCTCACCCCAGCTGGGAGCCCCAAGTCCGTGGCACAGCGTAAGGCATGTGGAACAAGCTTGTTGCAGATATCAGGACAAGCATTGAGCGGACAGCTGAGATCAGAGCGAGGTGACGCCAAGTTGTGCCCTTCCCCAGATGGTCACGGACTTAAGTCTCACCCTGGCATTGTGCCGGTATTTTTCTCCGCAAAGAAAGCTAACGTTTAGCTTTTTTTTTTTGTATTCTGTAGCACTGCCTGGGAGAATGGAGAAACACACACGTTACTCCAAAGAAGTGATCGATTTGAACTGTGCGTGTGTTGTCTTTAGTTCTAGAAGTTTCCATTGCAGAAGTCAAATAAGCCATGTCTGGCTGGTTTATTTTTTAAAAATAAAGGAAATAGAAGAGCCTGTGACTTTAGCATCTTTGAGCATCTTTCAAAGAGAAAAGCACAGGTCAGATACCAATACCCTGGCACTTCTCGCCACTAGCTTGACTCGATTTCATTTGTGGCAATTTCTCCATTCTATAAACCCTACCATAAAATCCTCCAAGAGGAAACAAAGCACCTTGACCAGGCTAAAGTCCAACAAATATCTGATTCTGGACAGAAGTATTTTGTGTCTCTAACATTAGAGTGGATGGCTTTTTGACAGGTTTATGGCTGCTGAGTTCAATAGCCAGTCATGCAGGACAATTAGGTTTGAGCTAATTCGAGGAATCAACTTGATGTTCTTCCATAATCGCTGCAGCCTTCACGAGCATATGTGCCCAATTTTCTGCTGGAAGTTAACAAAAATAAATAAATAAACAAACAACTTTGAAATTTGACTAATTTTATCACTTCTAGAAGACCTGTCTGGTACAAGATGCTCCCCATGATTCCCAAATGGCAAGAACCACTTGGCCATACTATAGGACCATCCATCAGGTCTTGACTAGTTCCACAATAGACTTCCAGAGGTCAGCAATTGCTTTGTGAGCTCTGGAATAACTGTGTGGTGAGGGAAGCGAAGAATTCTTTTCCAGAACATGTGGGGGTCAGACCTCAGGGAGAGATTATTTCTCATTGCTGGATTCAGTGTGACAAGGACTTGTGAGAACTGACGAGGAGGCGTGAAGATTTCCTGAGTTCTGTGGCTTTGTTTTTTCCAACTCTCTGCTTCCCAGGAGGCCTGCAGTGGAGCAGTGAAGCACGGGTGTGGCATGGGAGTGCAAGTGCTGTGTCCCTACACTGTGTACCACAGAGAGAGACCTGGATTCCTCTACAAGGTTCCCTGCTCTGTGACAACTGTGGAGACTTTAGAGGTTGTCCTGGGATCAAGTGCAGTCATGTTCTTCAACAGGGCACATATAGGAGGCTGGTCTGCTAAGACAATAATAGCGCTGGAAAGTCCCCATTCCCTAGTGAAGTCCTAACCGTGGTAACGTCAGAGTGCTGAGAACTCCTCCTAGTGCTTTACAAAACCTACTGCACTGCCCATCATATGAGAGCATAGCACACGCAGCTGTGCATCCAGAATACTCAGTATACTGACAGGAAATCCCAGAAATCACTGCGTCGCTGGTTCACGTACTTACCACACCTGACTCTTTATTATTATTTTAGTGTGTACTTTTTGTACTTAGAAAAATTTTAAACTTCCCTGCAAATTGGCTGTGTTATGTCACAGCATATTCGGATGCTGGGGTTTCTGTAAGCTGATGCTGATGTCAATGACGACGACACATGTTTTGGATGCTACTACAGTGTTCTATGCTGCACACCTGTACAGGAATGCATGAAGGGAGGTGACCAGTACCTGATAGGCAATTTGTTTTGGGCTATCAAAAACTATCAACTGAAGACTACTGAATGTTGGTCACTTTCGATTCCCAGAAAGTGGAAATCAGTAATTAATTGAGGCAAACTAAGTAAGTGCTAAGATTTGAATTGACAGCTGGTATTGGATGGATGGATAGATAGGTAGGTAGGTAGATAGATAGATAGATAGATAGATAGATAGATAGATAGATAGATACATAGATAGATACATAGATTTCCAAAGCCATTAGGCAAAATGCTATTGCTCCATCAGATAGTAAAACTGATTTCCAAAATCAAAGAGTCATTTTTTTTACAGCTGAAAGCTAATAATATGTGAACCAAGCAAAAAGCAGGTGGCTTACTGAATCATACATCAGGTAGGCTAGGTACTTGGCTTAGCCATGCATGTGTGTTTACTGTAAACCTCCTGCTGCATGTACGTGCAGATGTGTGCAGTGGAAGGAGCAGAACATTCTGGAAAGAGCTATCATCGGCTCTGTCACTTACACCTCTGTGGCCAGTCACGTGATCACTGTTCCTCAGCACTGGCACCGCTGGTGTTTGCACATAAACACAGGCCGCCTTACCATGCTCCTGTGAGGGGCAGGTGAGACTGTGCACACTGCAGGCTCGTCCGTGCCTGCAAGGAAGAAGGTGCTCAGCCATTCCGCTTGGATGCTGAGAGTTTCCTTCAGTGTCACTGTGTCCTGAAGCCGCTCTGTTTGCACAGCAGATGCTAACTGCAGAAGTGATGTAGGCTAAGATAGCCCTACTGTAGAACCCAGGAGGGACATGGGACATAGCGCAAGCTTGGTAACACTTCTTGGTGAGCTCAGTTTGCTGTAATCATTCAGTGTTTGGTAGCAAATTGCCTTATCAAAGGCAATGGGTAGAAATAGCTACCCCCCTGGACTTTGCATGCAAAGTTAACTATCACAAGAAACCCCAAATAGACACAAGTTAAAGAGAAAAATAAGAGAGAGACACTAGAAAGGATGTAAGTAGGCTTTCAGAGGCCAGAAAAACACATGGAGTTGGGGCGGTGAAAGGGGAAGAGAGATTCAGACTGGTATGCATGCGCATATACCAGCTCCCCAAGGTGGATGTAATTATTATGCATCGCAAACACACAGTTAAAAACAAACTAAAGAGCAAAGAATTTTTCACCTCAGGAAAAAAAAACATAAAAGAAGAAGAAGGATGCAAAAGAATGCAAGCACTTGTAGCCAGTTACTCATCGAGGCCTGGGGATGCGAGCAGATACCCTAGGCTCTGAGGTTCACTTTCCTCACTTGCAAAGTGAGCAAGATCATCCCTGTTGGCTTAAAACTAGCTGGAAATACGTTAGCTTTTAGAACGGGTTTCACAAGCCATGGCCCTCTCTTATGTAGCCTGAGAATTGGTCGATGACGCAGCTGCTTGGTGCCAAGCACTGTGCTGTGCTCTCTGCCTTGGGGTTGAGAGAGAGGCGGGCAGGCAAGGACCTGCCTTCACCACAAGCTGAAGGGTGAGACAGGCCGGCACCATGGACAAACAGGACATGTTTAGGTGCAGCAGAGTGAAAAATAAAGGTGTGGTTGCAGAGATCCAAGGGCACACCTGTGAGGACAGAGCACGAAAACAGGACCTCCAGTGAGAAGGACCGAGCACAGACACTTCTAGCATGTGCAAAGGTCCTGAGGTAGCAGCACTGCCTCCAGAATTCTTGGCACCTCTCTGATGAAGAGATCAAGGTCCTGGAGGACCTTCTAGATCAGGATGAAGTAGTTTGGGTTAGTCCTGGGGTCCTATTCAGGGATGACTACTCCCGTAGCTGTGAAGATCACAGACTAAGAGGGGTAGATTGAGTAGCAGGAAAACCAGGTGAGGGGCTGCCGTGGAGGGAGAGACAGTCATCACTGAACACAAGGGGTTGCCATGGTGAGGGGAACATGGTGGGACCCAGATGTGGTTGGAGAACCACCAGAAGGAGTTGGGGAGAGGCAGGAAGAGAATCGGCCTGGTTTCTATCAATCGACCAGAGAAGGCAGCCAAGGGGTATCCGGCTGTACTTCCTGTTCTGGCAAGTCCCCACTGTCTTCCATGGCTTGCCCTGGGTACTGCCTCATTGTAGCAAGGAGGCCTCTTTGCTCTTGTGAGACTACGTTGACTCATAGTGGCTCTGGCTCCCACGAGACGAGAAATCAACAGCCTTTCAAAGGAAAGAGACAACGCAGCCAACATTATTTTCTAGAATGAGTTTTTATCGTTTTAATACAAAATTCACATGAGCCCCACTTAAGTATCTTAAGGAAACTTCCTACAAAAACTTCAGAGACAAGAGAATATACCAAGTCAGGGTTGTAAGGGATGAGACAGAGACGCTGTAGTGCATTCACTGAAATATTAGTTTCCTGCAAGCATATAACAAGACAGCATCCAGTGAGGTTGATTTTATTGTTCAACACACATTTGCTGATCATTTCCTCCGTGATGGGATCGGGAAACGAGGCAACCCCAGTCCCTGCTGTCACCGAGCTGACAATTTGATGGGCAGGAGGAGCAGTAAGGAAACTGTACAGCAAAGCAGAGCCCTCAGGCTTCCTGGCCCAGGCATAGCTGTTTCTGCACCAGCACCGTATAGCGACAGGTATGTGAGGACCATTTTTATTTCACAAAGCTGAGTCAAAAACATCAGACACGGAGGTATTTAAATACCAGCAATTCCATGTCTATGTTTAAATTGTATCCACTTAAATATAAATGTATTTGTTGGTCTTTAGGAAAGACATTTCATAAATAATTTTTCAGTGTTGTATTCCCAAATACAATTTTTCTCC
Organism: Myocastor coypus; assembly: GCA_004027025.1. Lineage (NCBI taxonomy): Eukaryota > Metazoa > Chordata > Mammalia > Rodentia > Myocastoridae > Myocastor > Myocastor coypus. The sequence goes on from PVJA010008128.1 coordinate 34,404, forward strand.
AGCCCAGTGAAGAAATTGACTCCAGATAGGAAGAGGAGTAGTAAACACTCTCTGTTGTAGGCATAGAAGACAGTGATAAGGTACCGACGTGTGCCATCGGCCTCCCCAAGCTCCGCAGGAGCTTAGGATTTCACAGGACGCACGTGGCTGATTCCCCGTCAGGTGGTTCTGTTTCCTTACCTTGCAGTGAATATTAATTAAGCACCCACTCTGCACAAGAGACTATGATCTGAATAAGCAAAGCATGTCCCGTTGTCCTGGGAGTCAATCAGAAGCATTTAAAATCATTTGAAAATAATTCTGCACTTTTACATTATGAAAGAGTCACGCAGGGTGTGGTGGTGCAGACCCCCTGTCCCCCCAGCACTTGGGAGGCTCAGGCAGGAGGATCGTTGTGAGAGCATTTGGGGCCAGTCTGAGCCACACAGTGAGACCTTGTTCTGAAAACACCAAAAAGAATAAGGAAACAGAAAATTGACATTTTGACTGGATAGTAGCATGTATTTTCAAACATATGTAATATAAACATATAAAGAACTAAAAATATGTTGAAAATAAGTAAACACAATCTCTATATATGTGCATATATATATATATATATCATCATATATAGCACAGTGAAGATTTTTTTTTGCTTTATGTTATATATATCAATACTGCATTGGTAATATGTGTATTGTATATGTGTGTAATATATATTGTACAAAGCATATAAAATTATATATATAGCTATACAAGTGCATAAAAGCACATATTCACATACACTGTAAAATATATATTATGCCACATAAATGATATTATATGTGTATGCTTGGATGAATAGACATATTTTTAGTGGAATTATTTTGCTTACATTTGTTTTCATTTTACTTTTTACTTAAAATTTCATGAATATTATTTTCATCATTAAACATCCTTCTACATTTTAATAGCTTCTGAGTAAGCCACCAATTAAATCTATAATACCGTAATTTATGTAATTGTAGTAGTAATGTGCTACGATTCTCCTAACATGGGTCTTGTGGGCTGCATCTTGTCTCTTTGCATGTACCTGCTGCCAGGCACACCCTTGAACTGAATAAGGACTGTTACCTTGTGCTGAAGCCCGGGGTAAGAACCCTCCGCTGGTGTCTGCGGCCCCCCTGGAGGTCACGGGGTGTGTGCGGACCGCTGAGTGCACACAGGCAGAGCGGGCTGGGTTTTACAGCCCTACGTGAGAATCCTGTCCTGCAGAAGCCAGCGCCTGGCTGGTACTTTCAGTAGGAATCCTGGCTTGGACCTCCACGTTCTCACAGAGCAAGACCACCGCAAGGACCTAAGCCTTGAAATAGAAATAAACTTTTTTAAAAGTTAAGTAACTTGTAAGTAAGAGAACTTCCTTTAGATCTCTAGGTCATCCCCTAAGCAGAGTATTTTCTTTTCTTTTCTTTTATCTTTGTGTGTGTGTGTGTGTAAGCTTCTATAGGGTATTTAGGGTCTCATCACTAGATAGGACTCCTAGTGATCTGCCTGTTTACAGCCTCCCAAGAGCTGGGATTACAGGTGTGCACCACCACGCCCAGTCTCAATTGCCCCATCAGCGAGCCCCACATCGAAAGCCCCTGCACCTGATTGCAGGTGCTTTAATCCGCTGAGCTATTTGGCCGTCTCTAAGCAGAGTATTTTCTCATTAAGCAGTTGTGCTAGTTTTCTTCCCAGGCTCGGGCTGTGGATCAGATCTACTTTTAAGGACGCCCCGCTGTGGATTCCCACCTGAGTAGTGGTGGAAGACCGCGGGGCTGGCTTGCGCCATCTTGTGAGAATGCGCCTCGACCGGTGTTCAGAGAAAGCTTCTAGCACAAGGCCTTTTCCTTGGCTGCTGCATGCTCTGTTGTAAGCACACTTGAGGCTGAGGGCTGGGCACTGGGTAGTGCCCTGCCTCGGCCACCCATGGGCAGAAGGGCTTGGCTGGGGCCATCTGCCTCCTCCTACCGTACATGACCTCCTGAGATACAGCAGGGTGTGTGTGCCCAGCAGAGTGGCACCCAGCGGTGTGGGTGCGGGTGGGGCTCCATGTGGCCCCTCTCAGGTCACCTCTGTATCTACACTGACCCCACTCTGGCAGGATTAGAGGCCTGCAGGATCCCAATGGGCCAGGAAGACCAGTCCACCCTGCATGCAGAGGGAACATCATGAAATTCTACAGGTGTATTCGAAACTGGCTTGATCCTTCGCATTCACTTCCGGTCACGTCCATGAATAAGCCTTTGTGTTTCAGAAGCAGAAACCACATATCCCAGAAAATGTCTGCCTCATATCAGGTGTGAGGCTGTTTCCAGGGAGAGGACGTGGAACAACGGCCTCTCAGGACTCTACCAGCTACCAAGCACTGGGCTAGGAATTGTGTGTTTAGTTAGCATCTCCATTTTACACGATGCACAGTGAGTCTAAAATGCATGATGTAAAAATACAAAACCTTTGCCTCCGCTGTAGCCTCTGCTGCCCTTGCGCCCCTCATTGGCTCACTTCACCTCTTTCTTTCTCTGGATACTCGCGTAGCTTTTAGGGATGCCAACAAAGTCCCAGCCTGCCTAGGACCTTCGCACTGTTGAATCCTGCTGCCCAGAATGCTTCTCCCCCTTGTTGATCTACTCATGGGCCCGTGCTTTCCTGCCATTTCTGAGACATCTTCTCCACTTTATGACCTATTCTGATCACTCGAAATAATTTTTCTTTTAATAGGGAGTAGATGTACTTCTTGGTACCAGCCACCCATGGTGGCCCCAGAAAGCTACCCAGACTCACAAGTGAGCATGTTATTCCATTCTGGTACCTTGTACACAGCTATTCCTAAGCAGCAAAGGCAGGCGAGTCCCTATTTGTCCCTTGATCTCATTTTGTCAACATCTGGCCCAGGAGGTGATTGCAAAATGTGGGCTAAGCAGCAGAATCAACTGAATGCATTCGCAGAGGGCCTTCGGTACTCTTCTAGGCACTGGCGGTGTAACCGTGAGCAAATGGGGTCCCTAGGTGCAAAGCCAGGTGATGAGCAGACCACATCAGAGAGAACCATACATATGCACAGGTGGTGGCGTTAGGGCAAGGCGGGCTGGGCTCAGTGCAATTCTGTGTGGCATGGTGGCATTTCCTGAGAACCCTGCATGGGACCGAGCAGAGAGCTGTCTGGGGGGAAATCCTCCCAGAGGAAGGAACATGAGCCAAAGGACAGAGGTGGCTTGGTTAGGAACCCTGTAGAATGAGCACCAGTGCCAGGAAGCAAAGGTGACTCAAGAGCAAAGGACAGGGGGGATAGTGAGGAAGCTGTGATGAAAATCATGGCTCTTGTTGGGAACACCTCCACCACCACCCCTTATGCCCCTCCCCCACCCTTTGGCCCCGCCCCCTGCCCCTTATGTCCCACCCCGTGCCCCAGCTCCCAATCAGCCCCACCCCTGAGCCTTTGGAGGTTTCAGGCCAGCGGTAGGTATAAAAACAAGATTCCAGAACTTAAAAATAGAGAAGCAGGATAGAGCCCAGACTCTCCGAGCTCCCCGCCCGTGCTGCTTGGCTCTTGCTTTTCCCCTCGTGTTTCTTCTCATGGAAGCACGGCTCCGCTCTGCCAGCACAGCCTGGTCTAGCTTTAAAGCCCCACACTCCTGGAGCATGTCCTGTATTCCCTGATCGATGCATCCGCGCACACCCTGGAGCCATATCCCCAGCGCAGGTGATAGAGCCAACATTTCTGGCTGATCACAGAGCAGGGCCGGGTTGCATCAGCTTGGCCTCTCCCCAGACTTTGACACCCTGCAGCCTGGAGACCTGCCAGGTGCGGATAAATTGGACCCAGGGTTCCTGTTATTGTTTCTATTCACACAGCAGCTGCTTTCCTTACCCTGCCACAGACCTGACCCCTGGCATTGTCACTCAGCTAAGCGATCCCCCTGATGCGGAGGGGAAACACACGGCAGAGAGCAGGGCATCTCTCTCTCCCCGCCCTACTCCCTGTGTGCTAATTACTGGCTTATGGAAGAAACCCGTTGCGTGTTACATCAGCGAGGACTCTGAGTTTCAAGTGATTGGAGACCTGACTGACTTACAGCGAAACAATGCGCACATGGGTCTGAATCTCCAAAGTGCCAAGGACACCTGCGCTGCGCCCAAGTCCACCTAGGAGCTCAGCAGTGTCGTTAGATCGTGGCCTCGTTCCTTGCATCACTGCTTCCTTCTGGAAATAATCTCTGTTCTCAGGATATATCAAGATGCTGCACATCCGCCTATCTGTACAACCCCAGGCTGCTGAACGTTTCCAGTGGATTTTAGCATCCAGTCTCTGAGGCTCACACGGGTGCGCATGCCCAGCATTGACAGTCACCTGGCCCAGGGTAGGCCGTTCCCTGCCTGGCACCTTCTGGCATCTCTTCCACCTTACAGCCATACTAGGAGCTAATTCCTGGATTCTGCCAGGATCACCAACCCAGGGCTTGGGAACAGTTTCGTAAGAAAGCCAGAGTCTAATTGCCAGAGGCCAGCAAGCTAAGCGAGCAAATGCCCGGTGATGCTGGCCTTCTAAGCTGCTCCCCAGGGAGCCCCATGCACGGTCACCATGCTCTTCTTCGGATGAAGATGGTGAGGCCCTGAGGCATTGTCAGCTAAAACGCAGAGCCAGCGGTGGCACCAAAAGGACTGGGTGCACATATGTCGCTCCAGAAGCCATACCCAAGGTCCCCTTACACACTAGCTGGGTGAGGGGCATTGCAACAGGGACGGGGGCCCTCAGCACCTGCCACAGGGGCTCATTCTGCATGCCCTTCAGGTGAAGCTGGAGACCTCTCTTCCAGGTAATCTGACTTCTGTACCAAATTGCTCCCAGCAAGAACAGGGGAGCGGTCTGAAATTACCCAGGAAGAAAACGGGCATCGCATCGCAGTCCCAAGTGAGGGGACAGCCACATGCCTACGCATTCTCTTACACAAATGTGCAGGGGCGTATTTTTAAATCATGTATATTCATATCCTCCTGATGTATATCAATATGCTTATTTATCCCTCCACAGGATTCGTAGGCATCCAGCAACTCAAATATTAATTACAATCTCCTTGGTGAAGAAGAATATTTTCTCTCGACCATGTTCACTCTACAATCCTCTGAAGTCCGTCCTGGTAGAGGTTACCAAAGCATACGCATTGTCCTTAAGTTGCACGCTTTAGCTGGCTTGCCCCTACTCTCTGCCTTTTTACTATTAACACAAATAAATAATTACAGCCTGCTAGGCATATGTAGCTGATTGCACTGCTATGTTTTCACAAATAATCTTAACAAATTCTGACAACAATGCTTTGAAAGGAGCATGGCTATTATTTATTATTATTATTATTATTATTATTATTATCATTATTATTATTATTGATAATGAATATTAAGGTGGAACTGGGCTCACACTTGGGCCACGTTTGCTTTAAGGCAGAGTTTCTCAATCTCAGAACAGTGCACATTTAGCTAATTTGTTATTTGCTACATTATTACAAAAGCTAAGAGAGGGAAGTTGGAGCTTCCAGGCTCTGTGGCTACCAAGAAGGCTGGAACCTTGGCGTGAGGTTGGCTGGAAGACGGGCTGAAACTCACCATTTGTATAGGCACGCGTCCTTCCACGCAGTTGTTTCACTAAAAATGGCGGTAAAAATGTTCAGTGATGCAAAGGTAAAGATACTCAATGTGGTGTTACTGACAGCGGGGAAGTAAGGAGTACTGTATCAGCACGAAGTCAGTTCTGCAAGCTGGGGCACCTGAACCCAGGGGCTTGCTGTGATGCTATTTCTTTAAAACTACACAGAGCTTAAAGATACACAGAGGTAGATAGATAGACTTTTAAAGTTTTTTAAGTTGTCCAGAATAACAGGATCCCAATGTTGTTATGGAGGAAAGAGGGATGTGTGTGTGTGTGTGTGTGTGTGTGTGTGTGTGTGTGTGTGTGTAGGTGTGTAGTTATAGTAAAGTAAGTGGGTATATTCATGATTATATATTTTTTCAGTAATAAATTTTATCTTATTTTTAATAATGTTTTATTTTAGACTTGTCTTAGTTACTTTTTACTCATTGCTGGGACAAATAGCCAACACCCAAAATGAAGGAAGGTAAGCTTAAGTTAGCTCACAGTTACTGGAGATTTCAGTCCATCCTCGGCTGGCTCCAAGGCAGAGAGGCACAATGCAGAGAGCAGCAGTTCATGGCAGTGGAACAGCAACAACGGCGACAGAGGCCACCAACCAACCAGGGCAGCAGAGGGCAACAGCGCTAGTCTGTCTCTCTGTCTCTCTTTATATTACATTCAGGCTGTCCGCCTCAGCCTATCGGCCTTAGGCTACATCCATAATCCAAGAAGTACTTAAAACATATAATCCCGGGGATCGTGGATCAAGTCTCAAACTGTAGATCAGTACTAAATCACATAAACCCAGTGACTCATGAGTCAAGTCTCAATCTATACAAATCGTCGCCCAATGACTGCATGAGGCTTTGGGGGGACAACTAGGCATAAACCATAACGAGGCTTATGTTTCATTACAAAGGCAGAAATTTACAAAGCATATAGAAGACCAGGACTAATCAACTTTTAGGAAAGAATTTTTCACAGGTTCCCTTAAATATAAAATTTCTCATTCTGGTTCACAAAGCGATGTAGCATGCAAGCATAAAAAATGTATAATCCTCCAGCATTCACAATATCCTCTTTTGAGTTCTTACACTAGGGAGACTATACAATATTTACACAAGCAGGTCTGGTTTATTTTACTTATGAGTATATGCTCAAGATACAGCCACTTCTATATGAAACTCAAATTCAAGTGATAAGGAATGCAAAGGGCGACATTACCATAGGCCCAGTGGAGATCCAGAGGATCATTAATAGCTGCTCTACCTGATTATATGTAGGAAGTTGCCCAGAATATATAAATCAAACAAGGAACAATGGTGGCTTCGGCAGACCTTTTGTTCTGAGAAATAGGTGCTCTGCTGTGTGGTAGCCTGTGTGTCTACACTGTTCTTAACGGGGTGGTCTTGGCAGGTGACCTTCGAATGTCTGGGTACATTTTGTGCTGTCACTAATGGGTGTGGTGGGACGCTTCTGGCATATATTAGATTGAATCAAACCCAGCCCATGTTACTGAATAGCCTCCACTTCTTAGCGCAGGTCTGCCACAAAATCGTCCCACCCAAAAGGTCAATAATGTCAGGGACAGCCTGTAATCCCAGCACTTGGGAGGCTGAGGCAGGAGGATCAGTGCGAGTTCGAGACCAGCCTGGGCCACAAAAGTGAGTTCAAGGCCAGGCTGAACTGCATAGTGAGACCCTGTCTCAAAAGACTAATAATAATAATAATAATAATAATAATAATAATAATAATGTCAGGGACAAGAACCTATGATGTGCTTGCGGGGATGAGTTTGTTAAAATGAGCACTTGTTAATCTTATATTTCAAAAAACTATTATGAGGACAAGTAAAACAGTTCTATGGACAAGCCCCTGTGTAGGCAAGCACAGGGACGAGGACTCAATCTCCAGGGTCACATGCCCCACCTGCCCCACCCCCAGGCATGCTGAGCTGGCCAATGAGACCCAGTGTGGTGCTGCACAGCTGTAATCCCAGTGCCAGGAGAAACTGAAAGCAGAAGGATCGCTATGAGCCCGAGTCACATAGTGAGCCCCTGTACCTAATACATAAAAAGAAAAAATTATGAAGCATAGTTTCAGTGGCTAGACTTGAATAGAAACGTTGATGTAAATGCCTTAACATTAAAAACAAAGTTAGAACTTTTTAACTTCAATAATTTTGCCACATGGACATACCGTATTACTCCTTGAGTAGCAGAACAACTTTTTTAGGTGAGTGTAGCGTTTGTTTGTCTTCCAAAGGAACTTGCAGTCACCTTTAAACTAGGCACTTGGATGACATTTTTAGCATTTCACGGATTAAACAAATTGCGACCAAGGGGAAAACTCAGAGTTTATATGAACTGCTATAAGTTAGAATCTTCAAAACAAATGTAGTGGTCTTGGGGGATATTACACTTCCTAATCAGAAACTTCTGTGTTTTGCCTGAAAAGAATTAAAAATATTATCGTGTTCTCTATTCTTTAATTGGGATAAGAAACAAATTTTCTAACTGAGCCGCCATCTTGGAGGACAGAGCGGGCACCCTGGATTCTGCTCCCGAGCAGGAGCCCCTCTTTCTCCGAGGGCTTTAGCCCTTCTGCTGTGGACGACGGCTCTCCTCTGCCATTCCCCAGTCTGCAGGGGAGCTGAAGGGCACTGCTGCCTCACATTGGGGTACAGACACGACACCTGGTTTTACAAAGGGGGGCTGGGGTTGGGAAGGACCTTCCACGGTCCTCATGAGCCTAGCGGTTCTCACTACATGAGGTGCCAGCTGCAGCCGACCTTGGACCACAGGCTCCAGGACAGGAGGGAGCGGCTGACCTAGGGACTGCTGACACCGCTGCCTGACCTAGGCAGCTCCTTTTGCACACAGAGGTCATGGACTCCCGACTTAAAGATGCAGGCTGGACACCCATGTCATTTTTCTCACTTTATACTTTCAGGCTGGGGTGGGCTGTGCTGTGGTAAAGAGGAACCCCCAGATTTTTGTGGGTAACAGCACCCAAGATTTATTTCCCACTCCTGCTGTATACCCTCTAAGTGCAAACATTCTGGATTCGATCATGAGTATGAAAGAATGAAAGAAAGAGACAGAGAGACAGAGAGGGGGAGACAGAGAGACAGAGACAGAAACAGACAGAGACAGAGGGGAGAGAGAGACACAAAGAGAGACAGAGACAGAGGAGAGAGGAAGACACAAAGAGAGATAAAGACAGAGGGGAGAGAGACACACAGAGAGAGACAGAGACACAGAGACACAGGGACAGAGGGAAGAGAGACACAGAGAAAGATAGAGAGAGAGACAGAGACAGGCAGAGACAGAGGGGGGAGAAAGAGACAGAGAGAGAGAGGACAGACAGAGACAGAGGACAGAGAGGAGGAGAGAGAGACAGAGACAGAGACACAGGGGGAGGACACAGAGAGATAGACAGAGAGGAGAGAGAGACACATAGAGAGACAGAGAGAGACAGAGACAGGCAGAGACAGAGAAGGGGGAGAGACACAGAGAGAGACAGACAGACAGAGAAAGGCATAATGCAAACTCAACGGTAAAGTCCATGCGGTGCCTAGCGTGAGGCCAACACAGCTGCTAGCTCACAATTCTCTTGCCCGACAGCGCCGCTGTCCCTGCAGGGAGGCAGGGACCTGCAGACGCCAGCGCAGCCGCGCCTTCCCTGAACTCACTCAAGACGCAGCCGGATAGTCACGTTGTGCCGCACGGCCCCAGCCCGGCTCCTCTGGCCTCGGTGTCTGTCTCCCATCACAGAAATCCAGGGGAGGTCGTTCCAGAAGCTTGCAGAGGGCTTCCCACCCCCACTAGTTCTGAGGTTCTGTGATCCCAAGACCCATGGAGGCCCCAGCGTCCTGCTTGAGCTTTCAAAGCCCTCCCAGTGAGGCTCGCATGTGGGTCTGGAGCATGTCTCTGTCAGGGGGCTGTAAGCAGAGGGGGAGACTCGGAGCCAAACTAGGAGGCAAGCTCGGGAGCAACCTAACCGCAAGCTCTGGCCTTGAACCCATGGGGGGAGCAGGATGTGAGCAGCCGAGCCTCCCTTCCCAGGAACTGACGTTCTAGACCCCGCCGCCACCGCCCTCACCTGCTATTAGCACCGTTCTTGTCTTCCACAGCCCTGGGACGTGAGCAGAGGGAGCCTCAACTCATGCCAAACACCGGGGTCTTTTGTGTACTGCGGGGCCTGAGCAACGCACCGCCATGACAATGACTTGATGGCCCAGAGCTCAACTCTGCCCCAGTAACCAGACCAGGGGCACAGCGCTCGAACTTGTTGTAGGGAGTGAGGGAAATTGCTCCGCACTATGTTAACTGCCTAGAGAATCCACTCTGTAAATTCATGTGGATTCCTGTAAATGAGGTTGGAGCTTGATTTTTAAAAGCCCAGGAGCTCAGGCCAAGAGGAGAGCAGGTGACAGGTGGGGTTTCCGCCCCAACAGCGGCCAGCTGGGGCCACTTGGCAGCCCCACAGTCTGCTGAGGTTCGGGGTCCTCTCGGCGCTTTTGTTCGCCGATCAGCACTGTCCCCCACGGCCTTGGCAGGGTGAGCGGTGGGGTGTTTCCTGAGGACCTCAGTCAGAGCCGCACACACACAGGTCCGCAGTGCGGTCGAGCCGCGCAGCTCCTTGGCGACTTCAGGAATTCTCTCCTCGGACCACCCAAGGAGAGAGCACGGTGGCTGAAGATGCAGGCCATCTGAGATAGGGATCCTAGTCCAGAGCCGCGTGGCCCTGAAAACATGCGGCACCAGTAGTGCAGGGGATTCTGGTTTTCCCAAGATATATTATAAAAATCAAGAGAAATCTCCAGATTTGTTAAGCTGCTCACATTTACCTGGATGCCTATTTATAAAACATTCCTTCTCTACATGTTCTGAATAAGAAGCATGGTTTTAGTAAAGCAAAAGCTTATTTTCCTATTCTATACAACAGAAGCCAGGAAGGTACCCCTTGCGTTTGGGGCCTTCTGCATCTTGCTTTGCCACAGTAATGGGTGATTTTCTTCTCATGGTCCGCAACAGCTGCTCTAGATCCTACCATCACATCCACATTCTTATATGAAATAGAAACAGAATATAAGTGGAAGGCGGGCCCATCCCTTTAAAGATTTAATTTGGAAATTACACATAAGAAGCTCCACACAGCCTATCCTCTGTCAGGTGCACCCGCACATGGCTACATGTACCTGACAGAGTCTAGGAAATTTAGTCTCTATCGGAAGCCCCTCTGCACCTCCCTGAGGACCGGAGAAAACCACATTTATGACCTCACGGGAGTTATTGGGATTCTAGCAAACAGACTCCAATCTAGCACTTCCAGCACAACCCATTGGGTGAATAAAGCTACAGATACATTCCTGAAATGGTGAGGAGCCAAGGAGATGCTAAGCCCAGTCAGAATAAGGGCCTTGGCCAGGATCAAATGTGAGTTTTATTGATTTGTGCCAGGCCTGGTAGGAGGCCTGAAATCACCTCTGGGTGACAGAGAGAGAGGGAGAGACAGAGACAGAGACAGAGACAGAGACAGAGACAGGGACAGAGGCAGGGACAGGGACAGGGACAGAGACAGGGACAGAGACAGAGACAGAGACAGAGACAGAGACAGAGGTGTGTATATCCGAGATTGGGGTTGGGGCCGTGGCCACTGTCCTAGGCTGGGTGCTTCCGTCCTGCTGTGTACTCATCAAGCCCTGACATCACAGCTTCTTTCTCAAAGCTCAGTCCCACCAACAGCATGGTGTCACTTGGCCTGGCTGTCACAGGCTACTGGGGAGCTGTGTGCGAGGAGGCAGCACTGACCCGTGTCGCTGTTCTGAAGACGACACTCAGCTGCTCGTGTTCATTGCTTAAAGCCAGTGGAGGGGAAAAAGAAATACACGGGCTGGCTCTGTACGCAGCAATACCCGGAAGTGGGCAGACGCCATCCTTCCAGGGTCCACCATCCAGGTGCTCCCGCAGTCTATATTCTATGCGGCCAAAATACTCCACTAAGAATGAAGAGCTCTAGCAAGAAAAGAAAGGAAGGGACAAAGCCACAACAACAAAAAAAAAAAAGTTAACTTTAAAAAAAAAAAAAAAAAAATATATATATATATATATATATATATATATATATATATGAATGACAATGAAGCCAAACACATCTGTGGGCCTTTTAAAAGCCATGAGAAGAACTAGTCTTTGTTCTGAGCCCTGGCTCAGCATCAAATGCTAACAGCGCAGATCCTCTGCCCCCATGGAGGGCACAGCCTGCCAGGCGGGCAGTGGCAGCCACAGCTCTCGGCTGCCTGGGGAGCAGAGGGCAGAGAGGAAAAGCGCTGTGACCCAGGCTGGGCACACGCGGCTGACGGGGCTCTGGCCCTGGCCTGTCTGAAGCCAGTGTCTCGGGCTCTGCGCTTGGGCACGGCTGGCACCTTCCTCGTCCTCCTCCTCCAGAGCTGGCACAGCGTGCACATCCGGGAACCCGAAGCCCAGGCTAAGGGTCACAGAGCAAGCCCAAGACCTGCGCTTTCCCACTGAGGCTCTTCTCGTTCTTCTTTGATCTTTGTTTTCCTAAGTACAAATCCCTCCACCTACTTAGAGCTTAAAAAGAAGAAAGAGAGAAACAGCGCAATCATGACTACATAGCCAGAACTGCTTTTCTTCAAAATCACGAATAATTGTTTTCCTGCTCTGTGGAGGAAGGCATTCCCTCTCATCTCCTGCCCGGGCCCTGGCGATCGCCCGCCATCGCCAAGCGCCTGTCTTCCTTCAGCAGGCGCGTCCCGCATCATCCATCACCCGGGCCATTATCCCGCTTCTGATGGGGTGGGATGGAAGGGCTCCGTCTCCCTTCAACACCTACCTCCAGCTCTTTGATTTGCCAGGCGCAGGCAGGAGGGACGTTTCCGGAGAATGACCTCACCCCCTCACCATCAGGCAGCGCCGGAAAACCCAAGAGGGGCTCTTCGCAAGGGGTCAGGCGCCAGATCCCAGCTCCCTGCTTGCTGGGCAGCGTTTCCTTACCCCTTCCTTACCCCGTGGAGCTTCTCACGGGGCTTTCAGCAGCCGCTGCCACGCAGGGCCACCTAAAGGGTAGCAAGTGCTCCGTGCTGCACAGCCCACATTGCAAGATGAGTCCAGGATGAACTTTCTTTCTCTCTTCTTTCTTTCTTTTTACAAAGTAAGGTAGCTCAGAAATTGACCCAGTTGGCTGCAGCCTAGGACAGGCCTTTCAGAGCCTCTGTCCTAGTGACATTGGGGGGCAGGTCATTCTGTGTAATGCAGTTTCCTCTATATTCGAGAGTTTTGGCAGTGGCCCCTGGACGCTACACACCAGCAGCACCATGCCCCCTGCCTGCTGTGCTCACCTCCATGGCTCTAGAGGCTGTCACCCATCCCCTGGGGACAGAGCACTGCGAATGAGCTCCATTGTAATGCAGGGTGTGGAGCGGGTATCGAGACCTCAGGCACCGTTCTGCACACCATAGGGGCTCCCTGGCCCCGTTGCTCACCAGGACACTGCCTCGATAAGTATCAGCCTCCATGTCTGTAAAATGCAGTCCACTCCGCGGACCGCTTGGGCCTACTCTCGTCCCACTGTGAAGTGGGTAGCCCGGCCCCGGTACACCTGAGAGTAGAAAGGAGTGGCTTTGATAAATCAGTCTTGGGTGTTGGCTGCCAACAGGCAAAGCGGCTGTTAGGCCCGAGAAGGCTGAGCCCAGCCCGATCCCAGCTGTGTGCCCTGGTGCCATCAGGCCCTGTCCCCGTCCTTCTCCAGAAGCATTATTTGGAGCATGCAGCTGCATTTCTTCTACTGCGTTTTGCAGAGTCAGTTACTGCCTGTGCACAGTCCATGTCATATTGCCGCTGTCCCTATCTGAGGAGCAGACCTGAACCTGCAAAGCCTCAGGGGCAAGTTCTGCATCATCGTGCCTTATAATGAAGTCAGACAAAATGATGGCAGCTAAGCTCCCTGATAGTGATAGTCAGTCACACCACTGTGAATGTGAGGGTACGGATATCTCCGTGAAAGCTTGATCTCCATGATTCTGTCTTCACTCCTTGCACTAGCATTGCGTCTGTCTCAGAGCTGTGGCTGCATGGAAGTGCTCCTGACTCAATCTAGAGTGTGATGCTGGGATTAAGGTTGTGGGATTACTACATCAGCCCTCTGATTGGTTTGGCATCGTTCTGGCCAGGACTCAGGCTGTGAGTGCTGCAACAGCCCTAGGGCAGGTAGCCTGCATAAACTCTAGTGTGCTTTCGCCTGCCTGCAGTGCCACTGACTGTTTCTTCCCTGCAAGGCTGCTCTGCCCTGCCACCCTGCTAGCAGACTTTGTCCAAATGAAACCCAGAAGCCAGGCTGAGGTGGCAGAATCCAAGTTCATTCCCCACCAATGTTATTCCCCCAAACCAAAAAGAAGAAAAAGAAAACAGCTTTCACTCACCTAAAAGCTATCTAGGTATGCATATGGGTGCAGGTATGCATTTTTTCTTTCTTTATTTTTAATAGACAAGTATTGTACTCTTTAGGGAAATCAACAGAAGGGGTAACAACCGATTATACCATGAGAAAGGAAATTTTAAAAGACTTTGAAAATAGCGCATGCATAAAACATTTTTGATCTGCAAATGCAGAAATTATACCTTGGTGGAAGGGATCAGTGTCAAAGTAAAAGTCAGCTCAGGCCTCCAAGTTTCAGAGTGCATGCTACATGCTCTCACAGTATCTGCGAATGTCACTGCTGGTGCCGTGCAGTGCATGGTGCAAGAAGGCTTATAATGGGACACTGCTGCTCTGAACAATGGCCACGCCCATACTGGGATCTGCATGGCTCCTGCACCACCGTTGATGACCATGTGGTCAAAGCGTTTTAATTCCATTGGGTGCCAGCTTAGCGGGTCCACACGGATTTGGACAACACAGCTCCTTGCTCTGGACATTGAAAGGAGACTGAAGTCAGGTCAGGAGTGCAAGGATCAGGAGGTGGCCTTGCTGTCCCCAAAAGCTCCACTGTGTGAGCAATTAGCTCATGGCTTGAGCAACCTGACACACCTCCCCTTTCACTCAAATTTCACTTAGACACAGCTATGGTCCAACTTTGTTACAAAGAAAGTAGAGAAGCTTGTCACTTGTTTGATCACCAGCATGGTGTAAGAATTTGCCTGTCACTTGTTTAGGATAATGGCTGAACTTTTCAGTGCTCAGTTGATGCTTGGCAGTTCTGATGTGTTAGATTGCTCTCAAACAACTGAAAGAAATCCACACATCCTATCCACTGTCAAGCTCATTTAGCAGATTACTCTAAGACTAAAGTGAGGGAAGGATAGCTTGTGCTGTGAATCTCTTAAGAAAATATTACAGTGCCTGAACAAAAGCAAATCCACAGAACTTGAAAATGTCGGCCCTGAAAGACAACTTAGAAACCCTTCATCAGAAGCATATGACAACTCAAATGTCCAGAGCCCAGGCAGGTAGCAAGAAAAATCTAACCAAACAAAATCATACATGAAGGCGGACTGGCCTACTATGAGGCCCTGGGTCGGGGAGGGTTTCCAGCAAGGCTTCAGGGTGATGCATTTACATGCAATGTACAAAAGAGAGCTCAGTTCCCTTGGTTGGTAGGCTGGGGCTCTTCTGCCTGATGCCCTCATGTTTCACATTTTCCCTTACATTCAATGTTAGATGGTACTGGAGCCACCTCAGAAACTTTGTGTCCACAGGTTATTACCATCTCTTATTTGTCAT
>PVJA010008128.1:49876-65768 GCA_004027025.1 Myocastor coypus
GAGGAGGAGGAGGAGGAGGAAGAGGAGGAGGAAGAAGAGGAGGAGGAAGAGGAGGAGGAACAGGCGGAAGAGGAGGAGGAGGAAGAGGAGGAGGAACAGGCGGAAGAGGAGGAGAAGGAAGAGGAGGAAGAGGAGGAGGAGGAGGAAAAAAGCCACGATGTGAGACCAAGGAGAACAGTGAGGATGAGGTGACTGCGCCATTTCACCCATTGCCATTGTCATTAACAAGGGTTAGACTTTCTGTCTTTCTGTGTCAGGGTGGAATCGAGGGCATCAGACATGCTAGACAAGCACTCAACCCTGGGCTTCGTCCTCAATTCCCGAAGGCCCAACCCTTATTTGCCAAGTAGAGAAAGACTACTGGATCACCTCACACCTCAATTCACACGTGTGGCTTTCTTTGTGTGCAACCAAATCAGATTTTTTCCCTAACATCTTAACCCAAAAAAGAAACATTCCTTTGTTTTTCCTGGCCAATTACCTCCTCTTAGGCCACGCCAGCTGTACAACCCTGACACGTGCTTGGTGCCTGGTACCCGCCCTGCATCTTTGTCACCCCTTACCTTGTCCCTGCTGGAAGCGGGCACCTTCTTCCATTCAACCCTGTCTCTGCCTTCACCTTGCTGCACTGCAGACGTGCTGCCATCCGTCCCTCTGCCTTGGGTGTCCTGGCTCCTCTGCAGCTGACGCTCTCCAGCTGACGACCTTGGGATCTGTGTAGTGGGTCTCTGTCCATTTGTGGTTTTGCCCCTCTCTCTAAGCAAGCGCCACTTCGTACCATCTCCACATCGCCCTCTCTCTCCCAGTTTCTGGGTGGCCTAAGTGGAGACTCGAATAGCAGGGACCTGGTGCTCTGCCCCGAGCTACGGCAAGCACAAGTGAGTCCATTCAACTTTCCCACGAACCGCAGCACGGTCCTTTGGGAGGTCCCACTCCATATAGAAATAAGGCTGTTAAAAGGTACCACTTGCCTTGTTAAGTGGCTTTTTTCCTCTTTGAATAAATCATTGTCACTCATTTACTTTCAAAATTATAATTGATTATAATTTCAAATTTTATTTTCCTGTGTATCAACTAATGCGTGTTTTATTAATCCTCTAAGAGCCCGGAGTCCCATGAATGTTTTACAGGCCCTGGAGAAGCTGTTGTGCCTTATGCATCATGCCCCAGATATTACATTTAAAATGACCCTGGACATCTACGGATGCCATGGACAGCACATCCGGAGAAGTTGCTGTCCACAGAGAGCCGAGCCTAGTGGCTGGAAGAGGCAGGGAAGCGGGAAGACTAGAGGGAGATCTATTTTGAAGGATGAGAAGGAGCCAAGCAGGCCTCAGAGGAATACGGAGAAGGGATGGGAGAAAGGCCGAAAGGTTCCTGACAGGGTCTTCCTACGCACTGCCTTTCTTTCCCTCTAATTTTCCTCCAGCCAACCTTGGTAAATTAACTTAGCGCACAAATGAATTCACTTGAAGCCACAAGCGTGCCAGTTTGCACAGTCTTGGGGGCCCAGTGAAAAACAGAAAAGCCGTCTTTTCCAGAATTTTAAGATGACAGGGACAGAGCTTAGACCCAGTGTGGGACCATCACTGGCCTCATGGGTCCTAGTCCCATGAAGCCGAGCCTGACCGTTGTCCCCAATGTGGGATGACTGTCATGACTAAGACAGCGCTGGGAAGGAGCCCTGCCTGTCACAGCACCAAGCACGCAGGATGTGCTCAGCAGAGGTTTGTGGAATGAGATCCAGGATAGGAAAGAGCAAGATAAACCTTCCACATATGGGAAGGAAACCGAGAGGTTGAGTCCCTTTAGCTGACCATGACACCTGACCAGGTGACGGGTGTCTGTAACAGTTCCTTTGGCATTTTCTTTTCTTTTCTTTTTTTTTTTTTTTTAATTGATGACTTTTTTTTTCTTGTTTCAGAACTTTTATTTGTTTATTCGCTCATTTTTGTGGCCAGCTCAGCCCGTCCCGAGGGCAGGACTGGCACAGCATGTGGTGCCGGGGATCGAACCGCGGTCCCTGAAGCCGCCCAAGCTTTCCCAAGGAGGCGCTTTAGACCACTGAGCCATCCTGCCGGGCCCCTCCTTTGGCATTTTCTATTGCTTAAAACTCAGTACAGACACAGAGATACAAGGAAAACATGACCAGCGTGGCTACCACTGTCCTGGAGTGAAGCATGATTTAGGTGCTGGTACATTTCATCATTTCATTAAATCAATGCATACATATATATCTAAATCATACTAATATATGTTACATATAATATACCATCATATTATTAATATAATATGATATAATATATCATTAATGATTATAATATATGATTTTGATATATTATTATAATGTTAGTGAATAATTGATATTAATATATCATTATATAGTAAATATATATGTTATTTTGGTAGAGATCTTTCTCTACATCCTAGCCTGACAGTGGAAGATGATAAACCCAGGCTAAATGAAAGTGTATTTTATTAAGGCTCTGTAAGTAGGAGTACGCTGGATTTGCCATGTGAGGCAAAGTGAGTCCGTGGATAACTCATGTACGTCCAGCCCCTGGAAACGCTAGACCCTTCTGCAACAGATGAGGTTAGGTAAGCAGCTCGTTAGCACTCGAATCAATCTGCGAGGCTTTGCAGGCGCGGTGCTGGACTGGGCTACGCAGACTAATGCAGCGAGCTCCGGAGCCTAACGGCTCCGTTTATCGAGGGAGCAGTTTTAACATAATGCACAAACCTTCCTCGCGTGGCCGTTTTACTACGCGTTTAATTCTATTGCAACATGGTGCTGCAGGCAGGAAATGAAGAACTTAAACAAGGTTAACATTCCGAGAAAGGGCTAGGAAAAAATCAATGCGCCCCCTCGCCCATCGCCTTCCCCCAAATAAAAGATGATTTACCGAAATGGAAACCCATATCGATGACAAAGTCTTACCGATAGCAAAATATACATATGAGGCTTTGTGACTCGGGCAACGTGAGCTGTCATTTCCACTGACTGCTGTACGCAGTTTCAGGAATAATGTTATAAAAATGTTTTGGTGCCATTAATTAAAGGTTATTAATTGGCTAGAGGCCCTCCTGTAGTACTGGGGTTGAATTTGAGAACAGGGGCGACTTCTGTCGCTTGTCTGTCACCCCATGTCAGGTCTCATTGTCTTGCTTCCTGTTTCCGTGTACTTAAGAAGCTCTGAAGTAACCGTCTTTCCACCCACTCAACAAGATTTGCCAGAACTTAACACTGGGACTTTGTCCCTTCAGAAAACCCAGTTAGTCAACATTTTTGTTTTGTCTGTTGGAGATCTGAAAATGCCCCAAATGGAGGACCTTGACGGATCCTGCCTCACGATTTTGTCTGTTGGGAAGGTCACTAACGTTGTGGTCTTGTGCTGTGCTTGGCCATTCACTGAGACCCGCAGAGTGAAGGGACACCCTTAGGTGCAACAGTGCATCATTTACGGGTAAGCCGAGCGCTGCCGTTAAGCCCTTAAAAGAAGCCACTTAAATTATCAGCGATACTTCATTGTGTTTTCCGAAGAAAAATATGTGCTTTGATGCCTCCATGAATTCCAGGCATTTCGAAAGCTATCGAACGCATCTCTTACAAACAGCAAGGGCCCAGGGTACATGGTTTTTTTTATTTTTCAGGAGATGCTACCCTGCTACTTAGACTGAAAGTGCTTTACCACTAATGGCTAAAACAACCTCTCAGTTTGTCCTTCTGGCTGAACGATGGTCCCAAGTTATTTCTTTACAAAGTCACATCTCCCCAATTTCCCTGTTTCCTTCCTGAAAATGGTTTTCTAGGTGCTGCCTGCCAGGCTGTGGGCATTAGCACCGTGATCTGTGCTGAGCGAAAAAACTGAAACGGGACTCAGTTCCTGGCACCCAAAATGTAAGATTGGAGCCTAAAATGGGAGTTTAGCAATTAGTCTTGCAACTTGGGAAAACCCAAAATTACCTTCTGTGCCATAAAAATGGGCTAGCTAAATAATACCTTGCACAGAAAGAAGTACTTAAGAGCAGTATTTTATAAAAGCAAATAAAAATATTTACATATCCGTTATATACTGCAAATGCGCCTTTAAATGTCATCAGACCCAAGGGAAGCCAAGTGTATGAAAAGCCACAGCCAGGCTTCTGCCCTTGCCCAGCCACACCCTCAGGACCGAGTGTCATGCTGGCTCCCTGTCCTAGGCCTTCCTGGGACCTTCAGCCACTTCCTAGGTCACCCTATCTGTCCCACCCATCCTCCTGTCCGTTACTGAGCACCGGCAACTCGTCTTCTCATCCGTTCCTCAGTTCACCCCTGTGTACCTTCCTAGAAGACTTTACGAGACCCGCCCTTCTCTTCTTCACTCTTAGCCCACAGCTGGCACTGTGGAGACTCAGAGAACATTTATAAGCAAAGCAAGCAGCGAAGCACACAACCATGAGGCTTTTCTGAAGCTTCAGTCCTTTGGGGCAAAGGGCAGAAATGACAAGGAAATGTTACCAGGGTGAGGACATATATCTTTCCTCTTTTCAGGCATGCAGGAGAATCCTGTCTCCCTCTTTAGTGGGGATTGGCGATGTGTGGGTCACTAGCATATATGTTATAGAAGGGCACCCCATTATACATCAACATGCAAAACACTCTAGTAAACTCAAGAGCTTGTCTCTGTCTCGTGGCTCACCACAGCGCAGTCTGACTGGCTTCTGCCGCAAAGCTAAAACTTGCGAGGGAAAAGGTATGGGACTGTGAAATCCTTATGCAATTACTCTAGACTCCTCTCTTCTACTGAGTGTCAAATCCAAGCAGCAGGTCACTGGGATACTCTAGACATTTCCTCTGCAGAATTGCTGAGAGAGAATAGCTTTCCTCACTGTTGTGTTAATGTATCACTAGCCTGGGACCTTCATCTATTGATAGGTTGTGTTTATTTTTCCCATGCTCTTTTTATGAAATCAATTTCAAACTCCATCCAGGAAGGTTCTAGAAAGGCTCCAGGCTTCTCAGCAAGATGATCTCCAAATGGTTTATTTTTTAGATTTGGCAATAGAAAGAAATACTTTCTTCGTGGGTATAATTCTAGCTTAAATTCCATTGTAAAATCAACAATGTAGGCTGGCGAGATAGCTCAATGGACTAAAGCACCTGCGTAGGCAAGTTTAGGCAAGTACAGGGACCTGAGTTCAATCCCTGGAACCACCTGCAGCACCAACTCCACCCGGGGGCACCCTGAGTCAGCCTCAGAGTCCAGGTATGGTGGCCTGCAAGCCCAGTGCAGAAGGAACACTGTGAGTCCAAGCTGCATAGAGAGACCCTGTTACAAGCAAATACGTTTTTTAAAAAACCAACAAACATATTTCAAACCTTGAGGATGTGGCCCACTTGAGATAAAGATTAGCAATCTTCAAGTTAAATTTCTAAGTTTTCCTAAGATCCTTTTCCCAATTACAGATTGCATCATTTTTTCATTCCTATTGAAATAAGTTCAATTTGGGATGAAGTTAAAAGCACATCAGCTAGAATTAACAATGCCTCTTCAAAAATGTAGACCATCTCTCTTCCAAGAAATCTCTGTGGAGAGATGTGTTTTTAAACAGTTCCAGGAAGTAGCTGTGGTACAAGAGGAGTGGGAACTTGAGCCCTTAAAAGTTGTTTTCGGTTCTCAGCTAGGCCACATCTTCAGTTAACTGCCCTGATTCTTGTCAGCTCATCTGCAAAGTGAAATTTAACAGCGTCTTCCCCAAAGGGCTGCTGTGGGGACAACGTAAGATAATTGCCAGGAAACTGCTCGGAAAATGGTAGTGTTGAAAAAACAGAGGAGAAATTCACCGTACAATGGTGGCCATGAAGTTCTTGCATAGAAAAGAGCACACTAATGAAAATTCTTGGGAACACAATTAAAAGAAACAACCACCGTAGCAGTGATTTTCTCTCACTGACCTCAGAATCAAGGTGAGTTCCAAACCCCACTTAATTTAGAGGTGTACAACTACAAGCCTTGACAAAACACTTGAAATTCTGGAAAAGACCCCAAAATTCCTCATATGTATTATATATGTCCAATACTATAGATATTACATATTGTAATAAATACTAATGCTTAAAAATATAGATGTAAAATAATATATAACATAATTTATGGGTAATTTAAAGACAGCTAAGCACTTTTTTATATTTATTGGACACAGGGTCTCACTACACAGCTCAGATACACAGGAAACCTCCTGTCTCAGCCTCCTCAGCACTGGGATTACAGGCAGGGTCAATTTTTTTTGCTTACTACTTTTGCAACTTAAGCCCAGATAAAAATAGGACGTCACTACATAATCTGACCATAATCTAAGTCGAGATGTTAGACAGCAGTCTCCTATATCAGATCATGGGCTGACCAGATAGCTGAGCTGGCTAAAGCTCCTGCTTAGGCAGAGTGCAGCCGGCCAGGAGTTCGATCCCCCAGCGTGCAGTGCTGGCCCCACCCCTGTGCTGTGCTGAGATAGCGATTGAGACTGGGCATGGTAGTGCACGCCTATAATCCCAGTGCTCAGGAGGCTAAAAATAGGACAATTACAAGTTCAGTCCACCTAATGAGACCCTATAAACCCTGTAGACCCTGTCCTAAAAAGAACCACACCAGATCATACGTCTCACCTTTTTCTTAAACTCTTGCCAGCATTTGTAGGTGAATGGAAAGTAGGGGGAGGGGTGTGCATGTGTATATGCAAACATCAAAATTGATTTACCCAAGTACTCAGTTAGAGCACAAAATCACAGCCATGAATATGCAAGGAAATTTGAGTGTGTGTGTGTTTGTCAGTTGCTGAATATGTGGCAAGAGGAAAAATTAACATAGATTACACTTAGAGCTCGGCGAAGGAAGAATAAACACACATTTGCAGGTGAGTGTTAGCAAACAGCATGTAGGTTAACTAGCACTCTGAAATAGACCCTTCTGAGCTCGGTAAGCCATTGCTGTTCTGTGCTACCTCCTGTTAGAACTGGGCGCCTCAGGTTTTATGACTCAATAACAGCTCTACGAGTTACTCTCTCTACCTGGCAGGCACATGGCTCTGGAGAGCTCATGACAGCAAGGGTTCTTGGAGACACTTAAAATGAAAATCTCAGCTAGGATGGGGTCAATGTGGTCAATCAGCAAGCCGGTCAACAGGGAGTGATGAGACAGCCGCGTCTATGTGTATGTGTTGGCCCTATGCAGAACTGGATTCCAATGGGGAAAGACCCAAAACATGAGCAGCGGGACCAGATCTTGGACTCTGGCTTGCAGGGCTGAACGGAATCGGTGAGGGCTATGGAATTCTGCACCCCTGCTGCCACATGTGCCTTCCTCTGCTTCTGTAGCTGAGCCCCACACCTTAGGTGGGGGCCAACTCCTAACACACCACATTAAGCACAAATTACACACTGTCAGAATAGCTCTGAAATTTTCTAAAATCCCCTGCCCTTAAGCCTGCTTCTCTTCCTCCTCCTCTTCCTCCTCCTCCTCCTCCTCCCGCTCCTCTTCTTCTTTATTCTCCTCCTTGTCCTTCTTCTCTGTTATTAAATTAAAAATTCATTGAGTTCCTCTGCCCTTAGAAGCAGAAATTTAATCTCAATCTAAGTGCACAAACCCACGATGCTATACGGCTTTCGAGGTCATTTTCATGCCTACTAAATTTGAGGATCGCTGTGTTACAGAAAGGGCTAAGAGGAAAGTCTATATGCAGATATCTGGACATTGCAATTGCCCTGTCTTTAAAATCCCATCAAATGCCCCCCCTCCCCCGGTGAAGGGTAGAGGGTGAGGCTTAGAGCGTCCCTGCTTGCTGCAGGCCTGGGTCTGTGCGTCTGCAGCCGTGGGCCTCTCTGCCTTGTTCGTGTCCACGAGCTGATGTGCTCTTGCAGGATTCAGCAAGACCATGAACGCCATCGTCCGTAAGGGTTCAGTTAGAAAACTCGGGTGTGGGCTGCCCATCCTGCAGGACGGCTTCTCGCCTGTGAACCTTGCCCATGTGCTCAGGCTCCCTGCACCTCTGTTCCTCACATCTGCGGATGGTGAGACGCTTAAGACTTCCTTGGCGGAGCTGTTGGCACAATAAAGAGAACACACATAGCGCTGTTGGCAGACAGAGAGCGAGAAATTAAAAATAGCAATTATTATTATAAATTATTGTTGTTGTTGGGATGATTATTATTTCTCTTATGCTCTGTAACTCTGGGCTTATTACCAAGGCTTTCTGTGCCTTTGTCACTCACGCATCTGTCAAGAGGTGCGTGATTTCTTTGACTCCTACCCCGAAGGGAGGCAGAAGGGACAAAAAGAAAAAAGCGGGCTTGAAAAGCCTTAGGAACTGCGGAAGCAGAGGGCAAAAGCAGAATAAAACATGACGTCTATATCCAGAACCATCTGCAGGAGCTGGTACCCAGGTGCCTCCCCCGAACCTCAGGAAGTCCTGGGTGAGGGTTCTGAAGGTGGCTGGATTAGGGAGGTGACCCTGGGATTAAAGTTGTGGAGAATGAGAGCCCCTTCCTGGCGGTGGGTGACACTGATCAATAGGCCTAGATGGGATGTAGGGAAACAGCAAGGGCAGGCATGCTGCTGCTGCTGCTTCGCCCCACCCCGCCCCACCCCCACCCCCGCCTGCTTGTCATGGACTGCTCCTCTGTGGTTCCCTCCTCCCACGCCATCAGGCCTTAGATCCGGCCAATTTTGGGCTGAAACATTGACCAGCTGTACGCTGAAACAAATCTTGCACCCTTTACCGTTAGCTGTCTGATATTTTGTCTTTGCAATAAGAAAAGTAACTAAGCAGTAGCCCAGGTGTCAGACAGGTCCCAAACTGGTGCATTCCCAAGAGCAAGTTGCCCGGCTGAAGGTCCTCTGGTTGGTGCGGCAGGAGGTGGGCGGTGCTTGCGCTTGGCCTATCCCAGGCCTGGGCAAAGAGCCGGAAACGCCTGTCCTCTGGACCGGGCACCTTGCGGATAAAGGAAGGGAGGTGGTATTCCTGCCTCACACAGCAAACCTGAGGGCACTGGGCTCTAAGTGGCATGGCTTGCGGAGACCTAACTCCACAGAACCGAGTGTAATTCCTGTCACGAGCGCCCATACCATCAGAAACGTAGTCTTAGCCCATGCCGGTTCCCAAGGTGGTGACCAAGCTCCTGGGATCCCTTGACTTCTGAGGCCCTGGGGGATCATACTTGGTGCTGTGGTCACCTGGGTCCACACAGCCTCTGCGAGGATGCACAGTGTCCCTTCTGACCTTGTCTGAGACCCTCTGGCCAGATCATGCAAGCCTTCTAGACGTCCGTTCTTTCACCTCTGGTGGCTGTGCGTGCGGGGGGTGGGGGTAGCATGTTGGGAGCCACAGATCCTCCAGAAGCCACTCCGAGGCTGGCCCTGCTCTGCAATCCCAGACTGCTCTGGAGGTCTCCTCTCTATGCTGAGCTCTGCGCAGTGCACCCCACCACAGCCGAGCAGCAAGCTGCGGGCATAACACAGCTCTCCACGCCTCCATGTTGGAGCAGACAGACAAGCGCTCTTCTCCCTCTTGATCCCACCACCAGCTCCTCTCTTGACAATTGGGAAGCCCCGTGCTCTGGCTGAAGGGAAGCGGAAGGAGAAGGAGATGAGCCCCTGAGTAGCCCGTGCTAGTCTCCTGCAGTCACTTCTTCAGTTGCCAGGACGTCTGCTTTTGAAATCCCCAGAGTAAGACGCCAAATCCTTCGCTCTGCTTCCGGCGCTGCGAAACCGTTCCTCAGGTGCTGTGGTTTGGGCGTCTTTGACTCCCAAGGCTCGCGGGCAGTTGAGAAACTTGGTCTCCAGGGAGGTAGACATGGTGGGATCCTTAGACAGCAAATCATCATATGAAAGACCAACACCGCCAGGGTGTGGTTATGCATGGTTTTAATCCTAGTACTCTGGGAGGCTGAGGCAAGAAGACTGCAAGTTCAAGTCCAGCCTGGGCAACTAAGGAAACTTAGCAAGACCCTGTCTCAAACAAAAGTGGGGAATGGAAACACAGCCCAGAGTGAAGGCCTGGGGTTCAGTCCCCAGGATCACTCCCCCAAAAGACAAAATGAACGGACCCTGGCCTGTCTCCATGTCCTGGTCTTTGCACTCTGAGGCCCCCTCTGCGCACACTCCCACTATTACAGGGACATCTGCTGGGAGCCCCCGACCAAGGCGAGGTTAGTGGGGCTGCCCGTCTTTGCCTTGGATTTTCAAGATGCAGAACTGTAAGCAACACAAGCTTCTATATAAATATCAGCCTCAGATACTCTGTTATAGCCATAGCAAATAGAATTTTGTGTGAATCAAGGGTCATCGTGCGCAGAGCCTAAGGTCTTGCTACAGGCACGGAGCCCACTTCTGAAGCTTCGGAACAGGGTGCATTCACGCATGCGCATTTCCCAGCACGGCGAGCTCCTCTTTGCAGGTATGTCCCTGCGCTGTTGGGCTGAGTCCACCGGGCCGGACCAGGCCAGCACATGGCGTTGGTGTAGTTCCCACGTCAGTCATTTGTCTTTGGGGCTCAGACCTGGCGGATGAATCCGGGCAGTGCCCAGGGGACACCACTGCATTTATTTTCTTTCTCCTTCCGATCACATCCTGTTCTGCAACGTCCTTAAAGGAGGCGAGAAATGGTTCTTCATGCTTTGTCATCTTGAGCAGGTTTTTTATTATGTAAAAAGCAATTATAATTCAGAGGAAAAACAACACAATGTGTGAACTGGTGAAATAATTCTCTTGTCACTTGGAGGCTCCAGTTGGGGCTTGCGGCTTACGTCCCCGTAGAGAATATCAATCCATGCGCCTGGGTTTCAGGAGCATCGTCACCGAGGATGCAGCCCACCTGGCAGCGCGGCCGTGCTACCCGTCACCGTCCATGCCAAGAATGCACATATTACAAATGTCCATCCCAGCATCCCAGCCTCAAGACCTAAGCCGTCCCCTGGGCCGCTCCGGACCCTGCTAACTCCCTGCCCCACTCTACCTCGACCCTAACTCGGTGGCCTTCATTTTGCAGCCAGGAGGAACTTACCGAAAAAAACTGGAATGTGACTGATAGGCCTCTCTGCTCCTTTGAAAGTCCCTGTTCCACCTAGAATTCCTCACTGATTTCCTGGTATTTTTGCTTTCTAGAGCAGCTGATAAGCAACTCCAAACAGGTAATGTGCAAACCGCAGAGATGGCAGGACACCTTCCCTCTAAGGTCCCTATGGAAGGATGCCCCCCTTGCCCCCTGCCGTGCTCTCTACCCTGTGGAAGGTATGATCCGGTCCCTGGCTCTGCCATCATGCCCACGTCTTCCTGCCACTTCCCTATATCTGTGTGCAAGCATCTACACTTGGGGGTTTCCTTTATTTCTTGACTTTTCATTTTTATTAGCACATTGAAGAGACAGGATGATTCCCTGCTTTGTAGAAAATTGGTCCAAGTACATCACATGTCTCGGTTCTTTTATCCCGGATGTGGGGGCGATCTGGCTGTCACATGTGTCACTCCTATGATCGCTGGGCTTGATGTGGCTGGTGGGGCTGGCTGAGGGGGGCCCTACCTCCCTCAGTGCCCCATGTGCACCCCTCCCCTGAAGCGACATGCTTGGTTAGAGAGGGAGAGCGCTCAGGAGAGGAGAGAGCCAGTCCTCAGGGCAGGCTCCGCCTACGAGCAGCCTCGCTCCCTACTAGAGCCTCCTAGCAAGCTCGCAGTTCTCTTCCCCTCCTTCCCTTCCATCCTCTCCCCCTCCCAGCAACTCTCAGTCCCCTCTCCCGCTCCCTATTATCTTTTGTTTCACTCTTTATTTATCTTTTGGTGTTTCCATATAAGAAAAACCTTCAAATATACAAGCTTGCGTGTCTGACTTACTTCACGTGGTATTAAGGCCCAAACATGCGTGCTTTCTCCAGCAGAGAGCTCCAGCCTATCCTTCTGCATGGCAGCGTAGTCCTCCACTGTGTACAAAACACAGTCGTCTCCATCCACTCACCTGTCAGCAGGTATATAGCCCATCGCCAAGATGTAGCTTCTGTTAGGTGGGCTGCTGTGACCGTGTGTGCGCATGGATCCCACTGACACGTCTTTAGAGCCGTCAGGAAGACCCCAAGAAGCGTCGCTCAGTCAAGCTGGATTTCTAGCTTTAGTTTCATAAAGACCCCGGTCCTTGGGCTCAGGCCCACTCTCATGACCTCATCTTCGCTTGATTCCACCCTCTGAGATCTCTTTTCCAAAGAAGTCATCTGCGGGGACGCCAGAGGTTAGCGCTGCAGTCTGTGTCTCAGGTGAGCCCGGTTCAGCTGCAGCACTGGAGCTACCCTGAGAGCGTACGGCTCCTCGCCCTCCCTCCGCTAAGACCCTGCAGGGCCCGGCTCCACCTGCTGCAGCCTCCCCGGTCCCTCCTGCACCAGCCAGAGGCGCCTTTCACTCCTGTTCACGGGGCTTCTAGCGCTTTCTAAAGTTGCTGTATGCTGCCTCCCCCTAGGGCAACTTTAATTATTGTTGTATTTTGGTGGTACCCTCTAATTATACTTACTTATTTGCATCCTACTATAAATATTAAATCATATCAATTGCACGGATGCATGGATTTCTCTGTAACATTTCTGCACATGCGCATGTCATGCTTTACATGAGTCTGTCTTTTCTACTTGTAGCTCCTCTAATTTGAGGATCTCTCTCTCCCCCTCCTCTCCCCCTACCCTTCCTTCCCCTTCCCCTCTTCCTCCCCCTCCCCTCCCCCTCTCCCTTCCCTCCTCGTCCCCCTTCTCTCTCTGTTTCTCTGTGTGACAGAAAACATGCAATATTTGCCTTTCCACGACTGGCTTGTTTTGCTTGACACAGTGATCTCAGACCGGAAGTGACGCAATCACGCTGTGATTTACCTCCACAAGCTCCGTGTCCTCCCTACACCATCTCCCTCTGTTCTTCCCCACTATGCACAGCGCCTGCATTCTCAGCCCAGAGTTATGTTCTGGGCCAAGCTCCCCAGAGCCCCACCCTAAGCCTAGAACGGAACGACCTCTATGCTTCCATGGCACTTGCTACCAGTGACAATTATTTATTTGAGTGCTTGTTAAAGTCCATCTGTGCCCCCCTCTAAAAGGGACAGCGAGGAAATCGCAGCCGGAGCAGCTGCTAAAGGAATAATTATTAGATAAGTAAGGGAAACATTCCACGAGCCCACTGTGTTGGAGTGTGGTACACACGACTGCTAACTCCTGTGGGACACTTAGGACTTTTGGTTTGTAGAAAATGATCGTTTTCACATGCTCTTTGCTACCGGTGCGTCACAACTTAATTTTGGCTTTGTAGAGGCTTCCATTAAGGATTTCCTGTTGTTCCTGCTTCTATAATGAATTGAGAGGCAATGACTATAGCAAATGGATTTAGAAGATAAACCTCTGAGATCCCCCAGCCCCCTACAAAGGGAAAAGAACTAGGCACCAAGGCAAAGAAAAGGAGCTGGGTACCCTCTCAGGGAAGCATCAGGACCTGTTTTATCTCATTTTGTTATTATTTAACTAATGCACAAAAGAGAAGAGCCCACAATCCTATGCGGAATAATACATTAATCCTCATCAGTCGTCATTCAACTGAGCATATTTTTCTCTGTATCACGTGAAATACCAAGAGTTACCTTGGCAAGAAGGATAAATGTATTATCTCATAGTTCACTTGCTCTAGAATACCTAATGGGCCGCCCAGGGAGGATACGTTGTTTATCATCACACGTAAGGGGCAAGATGGACCCTATTGAAGACTGCAGGACCATGTGTGATTTATGGTTGGGGGAGGTGGCCACATGGTCAGAATTCCCTCTGATGTATAACCTCTTTAATTAATGATTTATCTTGTGATGTTCTTTCCTGCAATGAGATAATTTTTACTCCTATGGGTGTAACTAACCTCCACCAAACAGGATTGTCATCTCACTGCCAGTGACAAATCAGTTGCTGAGAACCTTCTGGGGGACAGAACCCTACGGAGACCCATGACAGCAGAGCCCCTTGCTTTCTGAAGGAAACATTAGTAGGTGTTTCCTAATCCTGCCTGGCCAAAGGTCAGTGTTTGATACACACACGCACACACACACACATACACAAACACACTCACATCTGCTGGAGTTTCCACATTACAAGAGAGGAAACGTAAAGAGATTCCACTGGAGGAGGGAAGTCATTAATCCAGGCAGTTTGGCAGTCAGATGCTTGAAAAAAAGATGACTTCTTATTAACACGCAATGGTCACCATGTTAATAGTGAAACATTGATCTATTCCTGCTTAATGAAAACCAACTTATTCTAATTTAGCCCTAGAAAGAGGGTCACTTAGAGCCTCGTTCCCTCATCTTTGTACCATCCATCTGTGCGTGGTTCACAGCTCATAGCTGTATTTATTTTTTAGCACATCCAGCTGAGAACCAGGGGGAAAGAGAACGCATACCACCGGGCAACCCAAATTTATTTTTCTTTTCTTCTGTTTTTGAAACTCGGTCATCTGATTTGGTCAGAAAAGGTGATGCAATACCTTATCACGTAGTGGGCCTTAGTGATTTTCTGATTAAATGATCACAATCTTCTTCAATAAAAAATACTATTGTATTGGAAATGGAAAACTCTGGAAAAATCACCTAATATGCAACCTCGGTGTCTGCAGCTATTTACAGCTTTATACATCGTACAGTAGGGCTGGATTCCATTCACAGGCCTTCTCGGTCTTATTCTCCAGGAACAGCTGCATACAGAAAAACTCCTCCTAACAGCCTCTCTTCGTTAGCTACCAACTGTGTGAACTACAGTCTTTTACTCACCTGTTTTACGTGGGATTTTGAAGTCATCCATCAAACTATCTCTTTTGAATAACAGAGAAAGAAACCCGTGGCTCCAATCCCTAAAAAATGTAGACCATGTTCATTAAAACTTGAAAACGGAAATGCTTTGTAGTCAGACCTCTGTGGAAAGGATAGTTCACAAGTCTATACACTGTTCTTCCTCATTTAAGCATTCATCACCAAGAGGCACATGCAGCATTGTGTGTGTGTGTGTGTGTGTGTGTGTGTGTGTGTGTGTCTGTCATTGTGTGTGTGTGTTTGCCAATGTAACAGCTTTCATTGCTTCTGTTAGGAGTTGTTGCATCCGGGTTCAGGTAAACATTCATATAGGTTTTAGAAAACAGTCGTTACTGAGGAAGAACCTTTTTCTGTTTACACAAATTCAGAACAAAGAAACATCGCTACAGCTTCCGGTAATTGACATGTGGGCGTGTTTTTCAAGTCACTAACTGGAAGAAGTGAGTATCTGAGATTTATTTTTGACAGGACTTAAATTACTGGTAGTCTGACACATTTTTGAACAATTACTAGACGCCAAGGTGTTTAAAGTAATGGGGACTGTTTGCTTGATGGATGGGGAAGTTTTGAAACCCTTAGCACAAAATAATCTTCCATTTGATTAGGAAGTGGCTAGTGTTATATGTATCATATTAAATAGAAAGTAGGTAGTTGGCTTCTCACATACGATTTTTTCCTCAGAATTAAAATCCTAGTTAAAAAAATAAATAAATAAATCCCTCCACTTGATGAATTGGTGGATCTCAGGGATTCGGGAGAGAGCAGAGCCTCTCTGCTCACTGTCAGTCCCCAAAGTATACAGAGCCCAGAGCTTTGTCCTGCTTTGTTTCAAATGTCTCTGAAGCTAGGCTTGCTGCTCATTAATTAGCGACGAGCTTTCAGGAGCTTCTAAACATTCAGCCATCTGAACTCCGGCGGGAAGATTAAAAGTCACAATTGGTGAGCTGTTCATATCCCCAGAAGATAAAGCACCCAGAGCTGCCACGACTGGACGTGCAGCAAGGCTTCAAGGTATCCCGAAAGTCAAAGCAGTGCTTTTGCCTCCTCCTCCTCC
>PVJA010008129.1:0-65658 GCA_004027025.1 Myocastor coypus
TTTCAAAGAAAAAAAGGGGGAAAAGAAAAAAAAAAAAAGTAATGTGGATTTAGAAAGGTTAATGTTTAGTTGTTTGATCAATCTTATATACCTATATGTATTAATCTAAACTGATCCGATGATGAAAATATGTAATATAACCATTGTTAAATTTAAACAATAAAAGAATTGGAAAAAAAAAAGGAAAACCTCTGATTGGTTGGCTCTGCTTGAGTCACATGACCTCCACTTAATCCAAAGATTATTACTAGATCTGGGGCACTTGGGGTGGCCAGATTGGGGTCATATGTCCACATCTGGCTGAGAAGAGGGTGCAGATATTATCACTAGAGAAGCTGCCAGGTAGAGCTTCCTAGGCAGAGGAAAGTAGTCACCATGGTCCCCAACACATCAACATTTTACAGGACAGGAGGAGGGGGAAGCAGAAAGTGGGCCTGTTAGAGTAGGTGACCAGTTTCTCAGAAGCCAAGCTTTGTTTCTCCTTCTTGTCTGCTTCCTCTGATCCTCGCCATCCAATATCCACTGCTGTGCTTGAGGGTGGCATGAACTCCCAGACACTACGCATGACAAGTAAGGAGCAGAGATTTGTCAAAAGGTGTGACAAAGAGTAACACCCACAAGCCTGACTTGGACAATATAGAAAAGTCCATTTTTTTCAGTAGCTGGCCACCACTGACATAGATATTAATAGATACTCTAAAAAGAGCCAATCTTTTTCATAATTGGGATGTAGGCACTGTATCAGTTTGGACCAAAATAGTTACAGAAGAGAATGTGACGGGGGGAGTGTCTCATGGAATCAAGGGGTGTTACTTTAAAGAGTTACTCTTGCCGTTCTGAGTTCCAGGGCTGACTGTAATTTCATGCTGCATTTGCAAGCCTGCAAGGGAGCGCCTTAATTATGAAGGATGCCAGATAGAAAGAGGAGTGCTATTGAAATCTTTATTAATTGGTGACATGCTTCCAACTTTCAGCAACAGATGCTAAGGAGGAATGAAACCTTTTAGAGCACAGTACCCACCAACTTCCCTCAGGTGCTGTTTTCCTTATGCAGTACCTTTTGCATCCACTAGGGGGAATCCTGATGTGCATCAAGTTTGGCTTTTCCCAAGCATAATAGGTACAGTGATACGCCCTTGGAAACTCCTCTGCCGCTGTGTGCGAGCTGCAGTCTGGAAGGATGCGCACCATTCAAGGTATGCTAAAGAAAATAAATTACTTACAGAGGCTCCACCAGCCCATCTTAATGTATTGTTATTATTATTATTATTATTATTATTATTATTATTATTATTATTATAAATAAGTTTTACCAGGAAAAGGAGACTAATTATTTGTCAGAATCTTTGATTATTATAAAGCAGAAATGCTGAATCTGTGCCCTTTCAATTTTAAAGAGCTTAATTTTAAATACCTGCTAGACACTAGTGTGATCTTTATGCTCAGCAGAGTCCTTAAAGTATTATTGGCACTCAGTCGATAATTATTATAATTATTAGAAGCTTGTCTGACATAATTACAGTATAAGACTCTTCTCTTTCAACACAAAGTCATTTTCAAACAAAGTTTGAAAGGTGCCATAAATTAACAAATAATCCAAACGCAGTGCTCCAGTGCGTTTTCAGGGGCTGTGCCACCTTCTTGTTGCTATCATCTGAATGTAGTGGCTGGACAGGTCGCTGTTCTGTTCTGCATCTATATTCTCTTTGTTCACAGAGAAAATCAACTTGTTGACTGGTAAATATGTACTGAGTTGATGCGGATGCCAAGCCCGGGTACTTGGAGCTAGCTGGGGTAGCTCAAAGAATGACATCTGCCCAAGGACTTTCTCATCTCTGTAGGATGATTCAGCCAGGGCCTACTGAGCCCTGAGCTTGTGCCAGGCCCGGCGAGCTGCACAGAGATGCAACGATGAGCTCTGCTCATTGCTCTACCCTTGGCCCCCACATGCCTAGCACATGGCAGGTCTCAGAGGTCTTGCTAAAGATATAGCCACACAAATGAACAGCAAGTTTGAGGCATAAAGGGAATTTTAGAGAAAACCGCATATGGCACTGTCCTTGACCTCAGGGAAATTATAGCGAGATACAAAAGCTATAAACACAATGAACATACCGCATACCACATGAGTCACAGCACTCAAATGCTATTGTAGATGTTCAGGTAAAGAGCTGCTGATGACCAGAGGAAGGGGATCCACAACCCAGTGAAGGAATCAGCTCAGATCAATGACTTCCATGGGCAAATCTGAGTGCAGCCCTGGAGTGGGTGCTGGTGGGGAGGGATTCTCGCTGTCATTTTGGAAAAGAGGGATGGATAGTTATCATATATAAGGTCTAATGCCAGTTCTGGGAGCAGAAAGATAAGACAGCTTCTCTCCACTCTCTCTCTCTCTCTCTCTCTCTCTCTGTCTCTCTCTCCCTCCCTCCTTCTCTTCTCTCTCTTCTTTCTCTCTCCTTTCTTTCCTTCTCTCTCTCTACCTGTCTAATTTCTCCAGTGTTATGGATTGAACTCAGAACCTTGCACATGCTAGACAAATGTTCTGCTACTGAGCCACGTAACTGCTGAGCTTGTCTGTCTGTCTGTCTGATGTCTGTCTGTCTGTCTGTCTGTCTTTTAAGGAGAACATGGTTTCTAAACTGGGCCTTGATGGATGAATAATGGTTTGCAATGTCAGAAGAAGGGGAGGCATTTTAGGTAAAAGCACAGCGAATGCCAAGAGTGTAGAAGCCTGAAAGGGACTGGCTTGCTCAAGGAAACGTGAGTATCCCATTGCCATGATGAACACAGTGACAACACTCCGCTTCACTTTTGCCCAAGCGCTCTTCAACCTTACCACGCGGAAGCTCCCCAGTACACACCTGCTTTTCACAGTAATGGTGGCAAGAGTCAAATGATGAACACAAGCCCTCGGTGCTAGACAAGTCTGAAGCACCGAGCTGCCTTCGGGGTCAGTCTGTGGCCAACATCTTGGACATCATGTGCCCTTCCCACTGCCTCTTCCACCCCTTGTTGCCTTAGGCTGTGATTTTATCTAGGCACTCTGCAGAATGCTGGAGCAGCTAGGGAAGCATTGGTGCCACCACCATCTGTGTGGCTCCTGTTTCCCCAAGGCCCCTGGCCCTGGAGTGTCCCATGCTATGGGCGTTGGAGTCATTGCCTCTGTGGTTCTATGAGATTCAAAAAAACATGGTTTTTATCAACTAGGTTTTGTGGTTTGGGTTGTCACTTGTCTTAGTCACTCTCATTCATACAAACCAGCATTTCTGGAATGTTCTTCCCTTTTTTTTAGTTGCTGCATAATACTTTATTTTAACATAGTTTTGCAAATGCCTATTAGTTTTTCAGAATACTGAGAATACTTTTGATCCTGTCCATCTCTGCCACCTTCTTATACTCCCCCATCCTTCCCCATTCCTTTCTTCCTGTCTAATAATAGTTTCGCTTCTGCTTTCATGTCTGTTTTTTTTTTTTATTTTCTGCATATTAGGAAAACAAGATGCTGGTCTTCTTAGTCTGGCTTGTTTTGCATCACATGATGATCTCTAGCTCTGTTCAGTTTTCTGCAAATGACTTAACTCCATTCTCTATGGCCAAATAATACCGAATTGGGTATATGCCACCTTTTCATTATCCACCCACCTGCTCCTAAGTACCTAGGTTGGTTTCATATCTGAGTTATCATGAATTGTGCCACAGTAAGCCCGGCTATGCAAGAATCCCCACAGTGTGCACACTTACATGCCTTCAGATATATACTAAGGAGCAGCATTGCTAGGTCATATAGTAGTTCTATTTTCAGTGAAGGAACCTCCATACTGATTTTCCAAGCAAGTGTACTAATGTACTTTCCCATCACCAGTGTAGAAGAGCCCCCCCCCCAATCAGTGCCAGTATTCATTGGGGTTTTTTCCCCCAGGTTTTAATGCAGCCATTTTAACTAGAGTAAGATGGAATCTCAACACACTCTTGATTTGCCTTTCTCTAATGGCTATAGATACTGAATATTTTTTTCATATACTTGTTTGGACCTCCTCTTGTGAGAAGCATTCATTCAGTTAATTGGCCCATGTTTTTATTTGGTTACTTCATTTTTATGGTGCTATTATTTGATCTCTATCTCTTTATGCTTTCTACAAATTAATCTGCTACCAGAAGAGTACTGGGCAAAGATTTTATCCACTTCTGTAGGCTGTTTCTTCAATCTTGGTTATTTCCCTTGTTGGGAGGAAACCTTTTTGATGTAGTCCCATTTGTTGATTCTTGATACAATTTCCTGTGTTACTTGAGATCTTATTCAGGAAGTCTTCACCTATGTGTATGCCTTCAATTGTTTCCCCAATACTGTCTTCCACCAGTTTCATAGTGTTAAGTTTTTGTCTATTTTAAACTGATCTGGTGTAGTTCAAAATCTAGTTTCATTCTTCTCTGTGTGAATATCCAGTTTTCTTGGCACCATTTATTAGAGAGGCTGTCTTTTCTCTAATGTATATTTTTTACTTCTTTGTCAAAAATCAAATGGCCATATTACCAAATTAAATTAAATTAAGGGCTGGGGAGATAGCTCAGTAGAATAAGCACTTGCCTGGCAAGCATAAGAACCTGAATTCAAAACCTGGTTCTGAAAAAAAAAAATGAATTAATTACATTAAAAATAAGATGGCCAGATAACCAAAAGTGCTTTACCAGATTCAGTACACAATCCCTATTAACATTACAAAGCACCAAAACAGGCAAACACACCCATGGAATAGAGTCCACAGAAACAAACTCATGCAGCTATGGTCACCTGATTTTTGGCAGAGAAGCCAAAACATACATGGGAGAAAAGATAGCTTCTTTAACAAGAGGAAGCTGGATACTCACACGTAGAAGATTGAAACTAGATTCGTAACTCTCACCAGGGGCAAAAATCAGTTCAGATGGTACAAAGACAAGCATAAGGCCTCATGCTTTGAAGTTTTGGGAAGAAAATATAGGGGAAACACTTAAAGCTATAGATATAGGCTTCCTAAATAAGGCTCTCATACCACAGGGAACTATAGCAGGAGTCAACAAACGGGAGTGTACCAAACTGGCCCAGATCTGGCCAAGATTCCCAGATTCCTATGTGAGGGTATGAGAAAGAGGAGAAAAAGACAGAGACGATTTTAGGAGTGCATGAAAGACCTCTTCAGTTTGAACCACTTTTATTTTGCTTATAAGAAACACAGAGGGAGGGTTAGTGATCCCAGGAACAGCCGTGGTAACTGCTGTGGGCTAGAAAGAACTGAAGCTTCCCCAGGCGAAACTTTTAGTACTGCTATTTATAATCTGTGGTCCCCAACACCGAACAGTTTCTGTGCAGCAAGGGAAATAATTAACAGACACCCTAGTAAGGGGAGAAAATCTTTCCCAGCTACTCTTCTGAGAGAGGATTAATCTCTAGGATGTACAAAGAACTCAAAAAGTGAATACCAAAACCCCCCAAGTAGCCCAGTCAAAAAATGGGCAAATGAATTAGACATTTCCCAAATGAAGTGTAAATGAGAAATAATTAGATGAAAAATGTTCAACAACATTAACTGTTAGGCCAATACAATTCAAAACTACATTAGATGGCCAGCCAAATAGCTCAGCATATTAAAGTACCTGCAAGCAGGCACAGGGATCTGGGGTTTGATCCCTGGGCTTGCCATGCCGACCCTATCCCTGGGGTACGCTAAGGTAGCAATTGAGACTGGGCGTGGTAGCAGGGGCCTGTAATCACAGTTCTTGGGAGGCTGTAAACAGGCAGATCACTACAAGTATGATCTAGTAGTGAGACCCTGAGCACACTGTAGACCCTTCCCTAAAATACAAAGAAAAGAAAAAAAAAAAAAAAAAAAGGAGCCTACATTGCAATTCCATTGCGCCCCAATCAGAATGGATGTCACCAAGAATATAAAACACAATGTATATGGTGAGAATGTTGGGGGGCACATTTATTTATTTATTTATTTGTTTGTTTGTTTATTTATTTACTTGCAGGACTGGGGTTTGAACTCACAACCTTGCATTTGCCAAGCAGGCACTTGTGCCAGCCCTTTTGGAATATATATTAGTACAACTACTATGGAAATTGGGGTGGAGATACCTTCACAAGCTAAATGTAGAAGTGGCATGTGATCCAGCTATACCCGTTTTAGACATGTTCTTCAATGAACTAAAGACAGTGTACTAGAGCGGTGCTTGCATAGCTACGTTTACAGCGTTATTACTCACAATAGCTAAGCCGTGGAACCAGCCTAGATGACTGCCAACAGATGCATGGGAAAGGAAAACATGGTGTATACACAGGATGGAATATTATTCAGCCACAAAGAAGCATTAAATCATGTCATTTGCTGCAGCTGGAGACCATAATGTTAAGCAAAATAACCCAGCTCAGAAAACTAAATATTGTGTGATTTCTGTTATATGAGAAACCAAATCAATAAATCAAATGAAGGAAAATGGCAGGCAAAGAGAAGGTAGAGTTCTGGAGGAGGGAAAGAGGGTCTGGGGAAGTACTGGGAAGGAAAATCAGCAAGATATGTTAACTGCATGGTTATTTCCCAAAACAAACCTCACCAGTCTGCATGATCAACATGGTCTAAGTTTTTTTTTTTTTTTTTTTTTTTTTGTTTTTAATAAAGCAACTGGCTTTTGTTTGTTTTTAAAAAGTATTTGGTACAGGATCTCCTACACAGTAGCAGTCCTGTTTTCAGCCTCCCTAGCACTGGATTACAGGTGTGAGCCACCATGACAAGACTCATTCACTGGCTCAGTGTGCCCAGGGGACAGGGCCAGTGTGGCATGCGGGATGCGGAATCAAAAAAAAGCAACTGATTTTTAAATGTTGACTTTGTATCTTTTCCCCCCGCCTATAATAAAATTCACTCCTAATCCTAATACCGTCCATAAAAGAGTCTGTGCAGAGAGCCTGAGAGTCCCTATGAAAAGATAAAGACTGGCCATGCATCACCTCAGGGAACGGCGGACCCACAGGTGCCGCCAGTGAGCGTTCTGGGGGCAAATGGGAAATAAGCTAATGCTGTTTAAAGTACGAGAAAATATAAACACAAGATAAGACTTGAGCCTAAAGAGATAAGTAATACCATGTGAAGACACCGAGAGAGGAGGCCTTGGAGGAAATTAACCCTGTTCCAGCGTGAGCTTGGGGTTGTAGCCTCTGGAGCCAAAAAACTAGGTAAACTTCTGTCACTCACAGCACGTGGTCAGGTCAGAAGTTGCTGCTATGGAAACCTAGCAAACCAGTGACTCCACAACGCAGCATTGGAGTTCTGGAATCAGAGCGCAGTGGTAATAATGCCGTGATGTATTGAGCACTGTTATCTCATGCATTGTGCTAAATACCTCTTGCATATGTCTCCTTTAATGTGCATGAACCACTCCCCATGGGATTGATCGCTGTTACTTCCAGTCTTCAGTGAGCCCAAGGCCACCTAGTTATTAAGGAATGACACTGGTTCTAGCACCTGGCCTGCAGAGTTTTGCTGCAAAGAGAAGGATGCCTCTTCCTTTGGCACTGTCAGTTTCACACCAGGGTGTGGGGGGGCAGGGCTTGGTGGGCAGAGGTTGGGTGGGTTTTCAATCCCCTTTACCCCCTAGTTAAGTGTTCCAGCCCTTCACAGCGGCCCACTCTGCAACCCAAGCATTTCATCATTACACTGGACTGCTGAAAGACGAGCCCAGGCAGGGTGAGTGGGTCCCAGCGAGTGTTGGTAAACAGCACATATACAGACCGCACCTGGTGCACAGTTGGAAATGAGATGGGTGAGAGTCTCCATCCGGGATTCTAGGTCCCAGATGGATGAGCTGCTAGGGGTCCAGCAGGGCAACCAACCGATTCAGCCCAGTTCTGCTAGCTGGGCACAGCACAGTCCCGACTGTTTTCTGTCCCCAGTGAGGAAAAGAGCCAGCTTGCCAGATTCTCACCCCAAAACAGCCCACCTGCCCTTTTTGTCAGCATCCCCGCCCTTCCCTCCCCCACAAAATCAGAGAGACCAGGAAAAGCATCTCTGTGTCTTTGACTATGCATATAAGTGTGCCTTTCCTCACAATTAAAGCTCCTGAATGTTCCAAATTTGCAGCTTTCATGATGGGGGAAAAAAGGCCTCTGACAACATAAATATTTAATCACCATTAAGAATGTCCAATACATGAGAGGAATTGTGTTTCAAATTGGCTGCTTCAGATGATTAAAGTGGAGAAGTCATAGCAGGGTAAAAATAAAGTTCCCTCTAAAAAAGCACCGTCTTTAGAACTTAGGATGATTTCTATTTCTACTACATAAGTAGTCCTTGAGCAGCGAAGGAACCAGGAATATCCAGTTTATCTTTTAAATATTAGTAAGGGGTGAGGCAGGGGCAAAGTCTGGAGGTGCAGAAGTATGGTGATGTCTTCTTGGTTCTGTTCTGGGAATAATGAATATAGGTGTAATTCCTAGACATTACTGAAGAGACTGCAGAAACTAAGACTTAGAAATATCTAAAAAGGAAAAAAAGCAGCCTGTTCAGGTTCATATCTTCAAACAATCAGCAGTATTTCAGAGATCATAACCAGACCCTGCCCCCACCACCTCTGGACCCTCAGTGCCCAGTAGTTCCGGTTTACTTTTAAAGGTTCTTTCGGCTCTGTGTTTTAACTGAGGAAAAATATATATAATCCTCCCCAGTAGGGTTTCCATTTGTTTCTATTAACAGGTTGAATTCAGTTTTGGAAAGCCTGTGTGAAGGGAATAAAGATGTAGCTTTATTCCATCACCAGATCTGGGGAGACCAAAAAAATTGGAAATGAACGGGTTCTACTGTGCCTAAGTAGTCTTTACAGCATTCCGCAAGGGACACTCAATGTACAGGCTGAAACATTATTCAAGGAGCACTTTTGGGTCCATGTTGGGAGGCATAGTGGTTTGTCAGGTATGACTCTAGCTGGAAACAGATGTCACAGCAAACAGATTCTGCAGGAAAGGGACCATAAGGAAAGGGACCATAGCTGGAGTGTGGCAGGACAGAGACCTGCTAAGGTTAGCCACAGCAAGAGCAACAGGGCACAGGCGTGAGGATCAGGGTGAGGATGTGGTGATTAAACCCAGAAAAAGATGTGACTATAGCTGTAGTCAAGAGAGGGCTGCCCATAGGACCTGGGACCCTTGGAGGGAACACAGCTGGCCCACAGAGTGGCAGGGAGGCACCTGGAGGAATAAATATCTGAGCCTTGTCCTAGCTACCTGCCCCTTCTAAGGCCTGCTGCTGGCTAACTCTAACCAGAAACCCAAAGGCGAGGGTGAAGACTACAAATGTCAACCTTCTGGATATAAAACAGGATAGGAAAATGGTCTTAGGGAGAGAGAAGTACTGTTTAGCACCAACGGGAGAGAAAAAATAAGTAACATGAGAAAGGAGGAGGAAGGGCTTGTGCTGGTGGTTTCCTGCATGAATGCTTATTCGTAAACTCATAAAGCTGTGTATTCATAGAAGAGATAAAGAGTTTTGCCAATCATTCCTCAATAAAGAATTTTTTTAAAGACAGAGAACAGGAGCGGAAAGAACCTAAGGCAAAGACCCAGTCTTTCATGGGCGTCGCATTTGGGCCTCTGAGAGAGCCTGAGAGATGCTGCTTGGGCCACAGTGGAGGCATGGCCGCCCCCAGCAGGCGTGATTGCCCTCACCTGAACCCACATGCCCAGCTCCCTGACAGCTAACCCCCCAGCAGCACAAGTGATGCCAGTTGCTTTCCCCCTGCCTTGAAGGAAAGATTTTTCGGGGGGGAGGGGGAACATAAGGGTTTTGGAATAAGAAGCTGAGCAGAGAGCCCACTGCCGAGTCCGGCAACTTCACTGTCAGCTCAGAGCATCTCCTTACCAGAAGCTCAAGGAAGCGGAAGTACAGTGACTGCAGAGTTATCGGCCTGTTAATCTTATCTTCTGCTATTCATTTTAAGAGTTTGAGTTATTATTCATATGAAGGCCTGCTTTCTGGCAGCTCTTCTCTTTGACTGGTTTTATGCCAAGCTGCCAGCTATCAGCAGACTCGGGGCCTAGGATTACGCTGACAGGGGAGCCTCGGAGATGTGATGGCTGAGTAGAGAATGGGAAATGTTGGCATAGTGAAGGAGGATTGGCACTCTGCGTCTAGCCCTGATGCCCTTTGGGCTCCTTATTTCAAAAAAGCAGCAGGCAAAGCAGGCACAGGGCTAGGCCTGAATCTTGTCTGAATCAGAGAACCTTGATTTTCAAGAGGCTGCTCAAGTTTTAGAGATTCCCCAAATCTGACAAAATAATCAACTGATGAGTCTGCCTATGTCTTGCAGCGTGAGCTCCAGCCAGTCAGAAGAATGCTGTGACAGTGATGGCTTTTCCATTATTTGTTCTCACCCAGGAAAGGACTTGGTTTACATCACTATGGATGGGGCTAGAGAACATTTTTTGGAGAAAGGGCTATGAGGCCGCAAATATTACCTGAGAAATGTGGTACTGGCTGATAGGGTAATGTCCTAGACTCTCCCTTAGACAGTTAGATTCACTGCACAGGCAA
The DNA here is from genome assembly GCA_004027025.1 of Myocastor coypus. Classification (NCBI taxonomy): domain Eukaryota; kingdom Metazoa; phylum Chordata; class Mammalia; order Rodentia; family Myocastoridae; genus Myocastor; species Myocastor coypus. The sequence continues at coordinate 10,560 of PVJA010008129.1, forward strand.
AAACTCATCCATCCCTGAAGCTGACTGAAGACCCTGAAGCAGCATAAACAAGGTCATTGATTAGACCTGGAGGAAAGGATCTTTTTCCTTTCACCCCATTCCCTCATCTACAATTGTAACTCTTCAGTGACATGGCATAGGGAAAGATGGCAGGTGGAATGCTGGGGTGAACTCAAGTTCCACCCATTGAAGAAACACCACTTGAACCTTCTATGCAGTGACCAAAGGCATGGAACACTATCACCCTGGCATCACAGAGCTCATCAACCATGCAGGGCCATCTTGGGCAGACAACATGAATCACTTAGCTCCCTCAGCCGCATTTTACCTGTGTTGTGTTTGACTGACTTTCATGTAAACTGAACTGTGTTCGATTTTTCTCTCAGCATCAAACTGTTTTTGTTTTGCTTTTCTTTTGTGGTACAGAGGCTAGACTTTCCACTGAGCTACGTCCTCAGCTCAATTCAGATCTACTAAACAGAGCTTCCTCTAATCTACTTTCTATGATCTACTCATCAGCACCCTAGAAAGGAGGTTGGCTCATTTCTTTCCTTATCACACACCAAAAAGATCCAGGAGCTCTGATAAGGTCATCAATGTAGATCTTCACATAGATCTGAACAAACTCCCAAGAGGGAAGTGGCCTATCTTAAATCCTGGGAGGACAACAGGGATACTAATCAAACCCACATAGCATTTCCTAAATTCTGCCCATGAGATTATAGCTACATAGACAAGGCACAGAGAGAATGTGTTGACCACCAGCACTAATGTTCTTGGTTACTTTCAATCTCTCCGCAGAATCAGCCACTCAGTCAGACTTAAAAAAAAAAAAGAAGAAGAAGAAGAAGAAGAAGAAGAAGAGGGGAAGCATCGTGATCACCATCTTGTGACTGTGACCAATTGCTACTGAAGTTCTTCATGTCTCGCGTCTCAGCAGGAAACCACTGAATCTATAAAGTCCTGTCCAGCAGAAATGAGTCTGATTGTGGATGGCCTGGTTAACCCAGATTGCCTTTGGTGCCAGAGGGAGCTGATATTTTCTCATTATGAAGACGTTCCCAGCTAGTGAACGCTGCAAATAAAACTGCTCGGAATCGGTCTGAACTGCCTGTTTCCGTGGTAGCAGGCCTCTGTCTGGAGGATAAATCTGCACCATCTTCTTTTGTTTGGGTTTCAGCCAGTTGTGTTATAAGGAGTTCTGAAACGAGCTCTCAGGGACACCTGACAAGATGGGCTTGACCAATTGGACAAAGAAGCTTTATCTCCCATGGTACATGTACCCCCAGGGTAGATGGCAGTGTCTAAGAGAAAGCGATCAAAGAGATACAGAACCCACATGCCTAGATATTTATTTCAGATGTTCATATTTCCCACACTTTTCAAATGTGAACTTGTGTCCTGAAGGTGGAGCTTTAGTACACAGGAAAATTGGGAAGGGGCGACTGCGTTGTACAAAATGGGGTAGAATCAGCGAAGAATGCATTTGCATGCTTCCTAGTTGCCTACATTTTTCATGCCAAAAAGTAAGGACAGATTCTGATTTCTTTCACTGTAGGAGTCTGCATACAATTAAAGGAGAGCAGAAAGAAGCCTGCTTGTGAGAGTGGGGCTTATGGTAAGAAGGAGAAACTGTAGCCATCACAGCCATTTATACTTCTTTCTGGTAGTATTTTTAAGATGTTTCTTTTTTCAAAGTGAGGCACCAATGGATTGAGTAGTGATCAAAATGCTGTACCATAGAGTATGTTTAATCCAAATAGCTTCCAAGATGGTCTGCGACTGATTCTGCCAACTCTACAGGACTTAGAGAAATGACTTGGTTACCAGCGAAGTAAAACTATCTCTGGAATGGAATTGAATGTGGCTTCTCAGCACGTGACAATATAGCTACAGCCTGCTCAGGGAGTGAATACAGTCATCTTTATTCACAGAGGAAGCTGCCAACTGGCCAGCCTACAAATCTCCTACTATGTGCTATAGAGATTGCTGAGCTTTGGCAGGGATATCCTGTTGTTGATTTTTATTTGGTGTTTTTGTTTTATTTTCTGATTTGTTTGTTTGGTTTGGTTTTGTAGCTCCTTTTCTGTTTTGGGCAGTGCAAAGATTCTTAAGCCATGCCAGGCAGGTGGGAAATGAGATTCCATTATTTTGGAGCAAGTAAACCATGTGATTGGCACCGCCCCTGCCCTTCGGGTGAACACCACCTGGGCCCTGGCCTTTCCCCTGCTCCCTCTGCCCTCCTCCTTGTGCACACTTCCACCGCCATCACCGCAGTGGAAAGGGCAACCTTGTAGCTGGGGAAAGCGTTTACTGCCTCCTGGCAGACAAAGATAATGTTATCCAGTTTCAAACCAGGCGCTTATGAAGCTTATGAATGGAAAGATGACCACTCTGAATCCAGCATCCAAGAGCCTGTTGAAATGATATTATCTTTTTTTTTTTTTTTTTCAGTGCTTGAAATTAAACTCAAAGCTTCCTGCACTCCAGGCAAGCACTCTATCTCAGAGGCACAGCCCCAGCACTGAGCGGATCCTTGGAACACAGGTACACCTAGGGCAGAAACTCGGGCTTCTTGCCCCACCCCACCCTCTTTGCTCTGTCTTCTAGGGCTTCTGCCTCTTGCTCAGCCCTGGAGGGAGCTGGAACCTTGTTCTGGTGCCTCTTTCTCAGGGACTGAGGCCCTGGGAACCCCATCCGCCCACCCACCCACCTGCCCCATGCCCTCCCAGGCAGAGTTTGCTCAAAGTGGGGATCTGAATTTCTTTCTTTCTTTCTTTCTTTCTTTCTTTCTTTCTTTCTTTCTTTCAGTGGTACCAAGGTTTGAACTCATGACTTTGCACTTGCCAGGCAGGCACTTATGCCACAGAGCTATCTCCCCGGCCTTCTCAGAGTGGAGATCTAAAAGGAAACCAACTACAACCAGTTGCTCTTCCCAAGCCTCAGGCCCGGTTCAAGCCTAAGAAGGAACAGGGCTCATTTCTCAAGGCTCCCCAGCCCCCTCCCCAACTGCAGGAGACTGGGAGATCTAAGAAGCCCCCTCCCAGAAATCAAGAGCCAGCTCCCCTGTGTACAATGGTTCGTTATGCTCCAGAAAGTATTGGTGGCTTGGGGTCTCCCCAGCTTATAGTGGCTCTCTGGTAAGACCCAGGGGATCCCGAGGAAAGAAGTGGGAACTGACAGGAATGTCTGTTGGGACAGAGAGTACTTGACTCTGAGAGTAGTAGGCTGGCTGCGCGGAGTGGGGTGGGTTTTTTTTTTTTTTTTTTTAACTCAGAGAGCTTTCTGGTCTCACCCCAAAAATGATCTCTGGGAACTTTCATAATGGTCACAGGTGGCACTTGACTATCCGGACAAGCCTAAGAGGCCCTGGAGCGAGATAGAGATTTGAATCTTGGCTCTGCTGTTCCCTAGCAGTAGGACCCTGGCAAGTTCCCTAGCCTCTCCACGATCACACTTCCCCGCAACTGCTAAGTAGGGATGATAATATTCCCTAATTAATACGGTTGTTAGGAGCATTAAATGGATCTTAATCTATGTGCTGAGTTTAGAACAGCGCTCAGCACGTAGTAAGTGCTCAATAAACCTTAGCTGGGATCATTTGGGTTAGATGGTGAGCAGAACTTTCCAAGGGCTCGATTTGAGAGCCTGGGACTCCGTTGCCAAGGGAGATGAGAAAACCTTTTCAAATATGGGCGCTCCGGCCAGGCCCCAGGATTGTCAAGAACGAATGTGGCGCCAGCCTCTTCCCCCACAGCACTCCTCTGACCGGAGGAAAACCACCCTGCCGCAGGGGCGCACGGGTCCGCAGAACCCCCAGTGGGCCACATCTCCCGCGCGTCCCCCGGGCCTCCCTCCCGCCGCTCCACACCTGTCAGCCGCCCTCGCAGCCTCTCAGTGGCCGGAGCCCCAGGCCTTGGCTGCAACCTCTTCGACCCTGGGTCTCCGCTCCCGGCGCCTGCACCCCCTCCACCAGCTGCGGTCGTAAACAAAACCCGGGCGTTGGAGCAGCTCCGCGAGCGGACCAGCGCGGGAGCCCGCTCGGTGTGCAGTGTCGCGCCCGGGAGCCTAGGGCGAGCCAAGGGGCGATGGTGGCGGCCGCATCGACAGCGGCAGGCGGCTCAGCTTTGTTATGAATAGATGAAAGAGGCCACCTACACAGTAACCCAAATTACGAGACCTCCCTCCTCCCCAGCTCGCCGAACCGAGAAGGGAGGGGAGATGGGCGTGGAGGGAGGGCGGGCGGCCGCGCGGGAGGCGGAGGGCGGAGGAGGAAGAGGATGAGGAAGGGGCCAGTTGCATCCCACTTCGACAATGGGAAAGTGAAACGCACAAACGCACCCAGGCTCTCCAGCCCTCCCCGCCCGCCGTGCTCCCCTCCGCCCGTCCCCTCCCTTCCCCTCCGCGCCTCCCCGCGAGCGCCCGCGCCGCACAGAGGAACTCTCCGCGAGGCAGGGCGAGGAGGAAGCGCAGCCGGAGCGCGCAGGGCTTGCAGCAGCCGCCGCCGCGCGCCCCGAGCCCGGCTCTCCTTCCCGGGCGAGCCTCAGGGATGGGGCGGCCGCGGGAGCCCGGGCGAGCGCAGGAGCCCCCGCCGCTGCCGCTGCCGCCGCTGCCAACGTCTCCGTAGCCGCGCGCCTTAGCTGCCGCCGCCGCCGCCGCCGCGCGCCCTGCCCGGGGGCGGCCCCCCAGCCCCATGGAGGTCCCTGGGAGAAAGGCGCCGCCGCGCCCCCCGCGCCCCGCCGCGCCGCTGCCCCTGCTCGCCTATCTGCTGGCGCTCGCGGCGCCCTCCCGGGGCGCGGATGAGCCGGTGTGGCGCTCGGAGCAAGCTATCGGAGCCATCGCAGCCAGCCTGAGGGACGGCGTGTTCGTGGCGAGCGGCAGCTGCCTAGACCAGCTGGACTACAGCCTGGAGCACAGGCTCTCGCGCCTGTACCGGGAGCAGGCGGGCAACTGCACCGAGCCGGTCTCCCTGGCGCCCCCCGCGCGGCCCCGGCCCGGGAGCAGCTTCAGCAAGCTGCTGCTGCCCTACCGCGAGGGGGCGGAAGAGCTCGGGGGGCTGCTGCTCACCGGCTGGACCTTCGACAGGGGCGCCTGCGAGGTGCGGCCCCTGGGCAACCTGAGCCACAGCTCCCTGCGCAACAGCACCGAGGTGGTGTCGTGCTATCCGCAGGGCTCTACGGCCGGCGTCGTATATCGCGCGGGCCCCAAGAACAGCTGGTACCTGGCGGTGGCCGCCACCTACGTGCTGCCGGAGTCGGAGACGACCGGCAGCCGCTGCAGCCCCGCGGCATCAGATCGCGACACGGCCATCACGCTCAAGAACACGGAGGAGCGCAGCCTGGCCACGGCGGAGCTGGGCCGCCTCAAGCTGCGAGGGAGCCCGGGCAGCCTGCACTTCGTGGACGCCTTTCTGTGGAACGGCAGCGTCTACTTTCCCTACTACCCCTATAACTACACAAGCGGCGCCACCACTGGCTGGCCCAGCATGGTGCGCATCGCTCAGAGCGCCGAGGTCCTGTTTCAGGGCCAAGCGGCCCTCGACTGCAGCCACGGGCACCCGGACGGACGCCCCCTGCTCCTCTCCTCCAGTCTGGTGGAGGCCCTGGACGTTTGGGCGGGCGTGTTCAGCGCGCCCACAGGAGAGGGCCAGGAGGGGCGCACCCGGGCCACTACCGCTCTCTGCCTCTTCAGGATGAGCGAGATCCAGGCGCGCGCCAAGAGCTGCAGGTGGGACTTCGAGACTCAACAGAACTGCGTAAGTCCTGCCCTGAGGTCCCCGCGGGGGCGCTGCTGCGCGGGAGCCACCGCCTAGGCATAGAACGAGAGGCTAAGGGGACAAGCCCATGACATTTGCCAGGTCGCCAGTTCCCACTGCCAACGGCCTTCTAAGACCTCCATATAATGTAAAGCTGGGCCTGAGGTCGCCAAAGGAATAGTGGAAAAAGGGGCGGGAAGGACTGGAGTGGGCTCCAAGGGCTAGTTCCTGACCCCCAGCGGCGTCAGTCCCTGTCCAAATGTGGGCACCCACGCACTCCCTTTCCCTTGTCGCTTTTCCACACTCTGCGGAGTATCAGTAGGGCTGTGGACTGAGCCTCTTACTCAAGTTACCAAACACAGTGCCCTCTGTGGAGGACCTCTTGAACCCAAGGCTCGCTGCCACACCCCAGCCTTTGTGCCCCCACCTCACTCCCCCCACCTCCAGTCGGGGAGCGCTGGTGTATGTTTGAAGGGTGCAAGCCTGTTCCACGTTGCTCTGCAAAAGGAACCTTGGCGAGACCCGGTACAAGGGGGCGGGGCTGTGGCCGGGCTGAGGGTGGCTGCGGTCTCTGGCTAGGGGGAGCGCCCGAGGAGGCGGGGACAGCTTTGTGGGTGCAGAGCCTCGCCCTTGAGGGGAAAGCAAGGGAAAGTGTTGGGGGTGCTCCAGGCAGTTTCTGGGCTCCAGGTTGTTGGGCTGGATTGTGGGCTCAATGGTCCCTTGGGCTATGCCTGAATCAGGCAAGCGACACAGGTTTCCCCAGGGCTCTCAGCTTGAATCTTCAGATTGGCAGTTCTTTGACTGGGAAATAAAGCGGCAGTTCAAGAGGGCCCAGTTGATGGGGATTATGGAGCCATTGTGCACTTCTCCGGAGGCCGCTTCCCTTCCAAGGCTGCTGGCACATCAACTGCACATATGGCTCCTGAGAGGGCAGCCTGCTGAGAGCCTCCTTCAGAACTGGACAGAAATCAAAGAGCAGAAATTAACGGCTACAGGTGTTGTCATTGTTTTGGTGTAAAATGAGTCAGAGAGGAAGGGGAGAAGTCTCCACTTGGAAGTCGTGTGTGTTAGTACATTTGTTGTGTACCGATGGGGTACAGGAGAGCCATGGCTCACAGGTATAGAGTATGTGGACAGAAAGACACCCCACCCACCCTTTTCTCTGTAAGCATCTTACCAAGTAGTCATCCTAATAGCTACCCAGAGAAGGGCTATTTGGAATGGTTCCTTGCATCTTTCTCTTTGCCTGTTAGTTGTGTGCTGGGACAAACACAACATCTTCATTGCCTCATCAAATGACTTAGTCTTGATGTACACATATAATTTAATATCTACCTTTATACATCTCGGTAATCTAATGGATCAAGTTTGGCAAAATAATCGCCTTCCACTTCTCTCCTGTGAGACTTGAAATTAACCCCCCCAAAATGCTACTTTGTGTCAAGCTTTCAGCACACTTGGTCTCTGGGACTAATGACAGGACAGCTCAGAGGCCCACAGCAGGTAATAATGGTGGAGGTCCAAGCCTTGCCATCTGACAGCTGCGTCGATGCGCAGAGCCAAAACATTTCTCTTGACTGCCTCTACCTATTGGGTCCTAGAGGACTCAGTTCCCTTCCAAACCCAGCAGGCATCTTGAGTGCACTGGAAAGCTACGCTCTGGCTGGATCAGGTGCTCATGCTTGGACCAGGATGGGGAGGGGCAGGGGACCGAAGTCACAGAGCTGTTGATCTGTCTTCACTGGAACTCCTGGGAGAGAGCTGCCCCTTGGAAATCAAGCAAAGGATAAACACATGCTGCCAAAGATCTGGAATGAAAAAAATAAATAATAAAAGCAGGTCCCTCCATAACATTTCTTGCTGCTGTTATTTATTGAGAACTCCCAGTGAGCTCAGAGCTGTGTACTCTGAAAGATGGGGTCTCTAGCCCCTAAGCTTGTCATCCAAGTTAAATAATATACTCTGGTTCAAACAATAGCTTGTCACAGCTGCACAGGTGGAAGCCTGGAGTTTTGCATTTTTTTTTTTTTCATTCAAGTAAATTACTTGCTGGTAGTATGCATTAAAAAGCCTAAATGGAATTGAATGTTAAGAGGAGTTTGAATGAAAAAAGGTGGCAGTTTTGGTGAAAAAGCTGACAATTTTCTAACCTATTAAATAGGCAGATAAGATATTTAATTCAACAGATATTTCTATGATGCCTGCTTCTGCAAGCAGTGTTCTGTGCTGGGTGCCACTGATTTTGCCATTGAAAGGACAATAGCAGGTTGCAACCCATTTAATGGGGTCATGGGATCAGTGTGCCCTCGATTGTCATTCAGAAGAATGATGTCATTTGATTGCATTTGTTCTGCATTTTGTTTCCAGGGTTTGAATGTGTTTTTGAGAGACATGTTGAATTATAGGCGCCTGAATCAGGAGTTGGACCTGACGCACTCTAGAGGGAGCCTCAGTAGGTTCTAGCAGCAGTTCCTTCTGAGCAAATAGTCATTTCACCAGTAATCCACAGGCAACCAGGCCCAAGCCACTAGATTTGTTTGCCTTCTCCCTCTTTTCCTAGCTGATGCCTGTGTTTTCCATCTTCAGTCAGCCATGGCGGTTGAGCAGGACTGACTGGGTGGTGCTCCCCACCTCTTGGTTCTCTTCTTTCCCATCAGCTAATTCTCCTCCTCTTTGGCTTCTCCTACTGTTAATTTCTGAGAGGCTCATGCAGTGAGTATGTATGTGCTCAGCTGTTTACACACCCGGCTATTACTTTTTCTCCCTTGCTGCCAACTTTGTATACACATTTTCACAAGTATGCCAGGCTCACTACAGCGCCCCAAGTGTGCAAAGTGGCTTGATTTCTGCAGACCTTTTCTCCATTGCTCCTGATAAATATGTTTGTAGAACACTTCCTTGTGTGCCATTTCCCTGAGCTTGTCTTCAAGGCTGAGGTTTATCCTGTGGGGAACATTCCATGTTTTGGATAGATAAGCTTAAGATCCATGAGACAACTTACGCACAATAATGAAATAAGTATCAGAGCCCTCCAGTTTGCACCCAAGTCTTGCAGTGTCTGCTTCTGTATTCTTTCTGCTGGCTTAGTACTTCTAGAACTTTCCCTTGAGGGTTCTGTTATTTAAGAAGACACCAAATAACCCTCCCTCTCTTAGGGATGTGGTAAATCTTGGACTGTGTTTTAAGACTTCATTTTTTTCATTTTGTTTCCTGACGTACTTGTTTTTTGATTAATGTAAACATGATCCTTTGCACTGTGCACAAGTTAACTTCTCTCTTTTAACTTCACTACCTTGACCCTCCAGTGTAACCAATAGGAATGTGTTTGTGTTTGAGTTGGTGACAACAGATTGTTCCAGAGTTGTTTGGCTGCCCAAGCTGGGTTCCAAGGTTACTTGTGGTTACTCAAACATTGAAGACACCTTCCTGTAGACACTGTGGGTGATGTGTTTCCTTGTAGTTTAGCCCACAGGACTGATGCTTCTAGTTCATTCCATATCTTTCAGGGAGGCACACATCCTTTTTTCACACTCACATCATGCTAGAACTGAATATAATTTAATTGTCATGCTGACAATCACAGAGCACTCACATTCTGCCCAATGGACAACAGCCCAAGGCATATCTAGTGATGTACAGAGACATGGTCTCCCAGTTCCACTTGGCAGTGTGGCCCATTGACCTCAAATCCACAGCCTTCCTATGAGATTGACTCTTCCTCTAGTTTCTATTATGATTCTGTCGAGCTGTTTCACTGTCTGTACGCTAGGTTGGGGAGTTTTGTCCTCGTACACACATTGGATGCATGAGTATGGATGCAGAAAGGAACAACTGCAGTGACGGCACCCACTTAGACAGGGGGAAAGCAATCACGGATACTATGTACTGAGTAGTTATTATGGCTGAATTTTGAGAAAAGCAATTTACATGCCTTATTTTCTGTCAATTCTCAGCCACCATATGAGGCAAAAACTGGCTATTATGATCATTATAGATGAGAAAATTGAGACCTGGAGAGGTTTGTTTAGGTGCCATAGCAAAGGATTTAGAACCTAACTGGCCCCATTATAGGACCTGTGCTCTTAATCACGGCCACCATTAGTCAGTCCCAGTAGACACTGAGTTACGGTGTCAGTCCTGTCATACATGGAGCAGGTTAAGGCTCTGAAGCTTCTAGGTTGAGACCACTGTGGACATGAGACCCACAAAGTACCCTTTTCTGTGAACTGAGCTCTCACAGTTCTCTCTGTGACGTGACTCCCAGGAGCTGTAACTCAGCAGGGATGTGTTTCCTCAGTTACTCAGAGTTGAGCTCTTTGCATTCAGGCCTATGAATGACTGGAGGGTGTTCTCTGTGGAACCCCCAGTACATAGATTAGTATCTGGTGTGTAGCTGGAGCCAAAGAAATATTTGCTGAATACATAAATGAATCACCTTAGAGGATCATGTTGGAAATAAATATTTTCTGTTCTTTGCAACAATACTCTCCTGAGTCTGGTCATGCCATATTCCTATATCCCCACCATTGCCTTTTTCTTAATAGCTGATGTGCCAAGGGCCCTTTCTTCCTAAATCCTAGGCTGTGTGGCATTCTCTACTCTTCTGGCTCTTCCCAGCTTTTCCTTTCATTGAGCCACCAGACTTATGGTGGTGCCAATCTGGGAGTTAACTTTTTTTCATAAAAATACAGCATGATTGGGATTTCTATGGTTAATTTCACACTGCACAGTCATCCTCAGTCTGAGAGGAAAGGGCTTTGGGCTATACGGTAGCAGTTCTTAAAGTACAGTATCTGCATTACCTGGCAACTTGCTGGGGGGCGGATAGATGCTTGGGTCCCACATCAGACTTAATAACTCAGAATGTGGAGGGGAGGATGAGAACTGACGGTCTGTATGTTGACAAGCCCACAAAGCGGTCTGAATTCATGCTTAGACTGGAGAACCACTGTTGTCCATTCTAACAGCATTCCATGTATTCCAGCCAAGGGACCTGGGATAGGGACTTGTCCCATTTTTTTCCCCACTACATTTTTCTTACAGACATGAAGGTAACCAAGCCATCCCATTACCTTTGTATTCCTTATTCCTTCTTATTGCTCAAAGACATACTTGGGCCTGTAGTCTCATTCTCAGAAACCTATAGGTCGTAGTTTAACCCTTTCTTTTTTGTGTGACAGCAACTTGTTTGCATTTTATTTTATGATGTGAGATAATTTCTACTGTCTTCTAACTCACACTAACCATACACTGAGACCAGTTCCACACATAGATGTTCTGTCTGAGGGCTGTTATTCCCAGTATCTATCCTGTTAGGAGTTTCTGCTACAGGTCATGAGCAATGGACTGCAAAGTTCCCCTTGAGTAAACTCGAATAAGAGGATGAGGGATTTTGTAGACAGAGACATGTGGAATTACCTGGTGGCCTAGGAACAGGAGCAGAATAGTCCTAGAGCCAGTTCAACTGGGCATAAAGCTGCCTCTTACTGGTTGTATAACCTTGAGCAAATTACATATCCTTTCCATGCTTCCGTTTCTTCATTGAGATCCTGTTTGCTTTGTAGGATTACTGTTTAGATTGACATTACAGGGGAAGAACTCTGCTTCACACACAGTAAATACTATGTATGTTGACTATCACCATCACCATCCTGATCAGCAGTGCTAGTAGAAAGGGGCTTCCTGTGGCACTGGGGCATGGATCTGAATTCAGGGCAGCCCAGAGAAGCTCAGCTCAGAGCACAGTTGAGCTTGGCCTAGGTTGCACTGTTTCCAGGACTTAGCATAGCTGTTTGCTCCAGCCCACTTTCAAATGACCCCTACTTCCTCAAACACGTGCTCCTCAGAGCTGCCACCTGACCAAGCCTCAGCCTGCCATGGCCTCCAGCCTGCCTTGTAACAGCCTTCTGTCATCTTCACTGGCTACCACTACCCAGCCATAGCTTTCTCTGTTATTTAGTCCAGATTTCTAGGAAAGAGATAGAACCAGTCCAGGTCACCTTTCACAGCAGAGTTTGAGCCCTTGGTCCCTTTCCAGGGTCAGAACCAGGGTGGCCTCCAGTGGGCATTTTGAGTGGTTTCCTTTAGAAAAACTTTAGTCAAGACCAGAGTCTTGACTGCGACAGTATAATGCCATCTCTGCCTTGCTTACAGGTTCTCAGTGGCCATACTTCCTTGAACATGTGTTTCTAAACATATGATGACTAAGAAAGCTCAGTATGACTTTGGGGGCACTTTTTAGGTTCTAGCCTGTTCACTGAAGTAGGAATATCATAGGGATAAATGATTTGGAGTTTTTACTAATTGTACTCAGAGATTTTCTTGGTTTTGACTTGCTATCAGGATGTTATACTAATGTTTATATGGTCATGAAAGTAAATAAAAGTGTGAACTACATTCATGATTCCTGTAGCTGATTTTCATATCAGTTTGACCATCTCTTCACCAGTTATAGTGTTTTCCTTGAAGAAGTTATAAGGGGAATTTGGACCTATTCCTGTCCCAAAACCTTGCCCCCCCATGTAACTCAGGGGTCAGCAGAGTTGTCCGCAAAGGTCAAAAGCATCAGTATTTTAGTCTTTGTGAGTCAGATTCAACCTCTGTCACAATGAGTCACAATTACTGCCTTCTGCCGCTGTTCTGTGAGCAGAGCCCTAGGCCATACATCATAACCCACAGGGCTGTGTTCCAATAAAACTTTATGCTCACTAGCACCCGGGTTGCTGACGACTTGCACTTGGCACAAATGGTTCTTCTTAAAATTTGTTCCCAACTGTTCACAAATGTAAATGCTGTTCTTCACTCACAGACTATTTGCACAACAGACAGCAGGCAGCTACGGCCATTAGGTGGAGGTCATCGTGCAGAGTGAGAGGAAAGTGAATACACAGAGTGATGCTCAAGGGCAGGAGAGGTACAATGGACAGAGGCCATGGAGGCACCACCAAAGGACACTACCTTTGGCCGAGGAGGACCCTGGAGGCTCTAGGGTGGGGACAGTTGAGCTGTATCTTGAGGCTAAGTGGAGAAGGCAGAGAGGGCAGCTCTGGAGAGCAGACAGCTTGTACATAACGGGGAGTGGAATAAGCTTGTGAGTCCTGAGCCATTCCCCATGGCCCGGGTCTCCCAAGAGGAGGGTAAAGGTCCAGGGGCAGAGGGCTCCTGCGCCATGCAGAGGTGGACATTTTCTCCTGATGGCATAAAGTGCCTTCTAGACTTTCCAGACCTTGTCATTAAAATAGTTAGCAAAAGAACAGCAACTTACCCTTCACCCATGCTCTGGGGGAGACTGTGGCCAGGAGCTGGGAACACAGGGTGAAGTAAGTGAAAAGATTCCCAGGCCCAATGCCTGCCCTGCTTCCGCCCGTGTCTGCCCCTGCTGCAGGTCACAGGCGCTTGTGCTGAGCGGGGTGTGAAAACCAGGGCTGTGGCAGGTGTGCCTGACAGCAGGGTTCAAAGCAGGCATCAGTGTGTTCTAGAAAGAGCCCTGGGGCTGAAGACAGGAGGCAAGCAGCTGAGTAGCAGGGCCATCTGGGTGGGATTAAAACACAGTTTCTTGAGTTGCTATTATGTGCCCAGCAGAGTGTGAAAATATTCAAATAGGGAAGACAATAGCCACTTAGCAAATAGTTATTTTTCTATTCAAAAAATAGCTGAAACTTAAAAGGAATGTAAGCTGCCATTCTTTTTTTAAAGTTTTTTAAAATTTTAATTTTATTTTTTTCTTATTTCAGAACTTTTGTTTGCTTGTTCATTCATTTTTATGGCCGGTTCAGCATGCCCTCAGGGCAGGGCTGGCGCAGCATGTGGTGCAGGGGGTCGAACCTTGGTCCCTGCAGCCGCCCAAGCTCTACTAAGCAGGCACTCCAGACCACTGAGCCATCCTGCTGGGCCCCTAAGCTGCTGTTCTAAGCAGCTTTTCTAACAGCAACTTGTTGAATTCTTGCCATTACATGACAAGTTGGAGAGTATGGTTGTGCTCATTCTACAGATGAGGAAAGGGACCACAGAAGGGAGAGGAATAGGCTGCCCAGGGAGATCTAGAGCTGGGTCAGTGGGAGGAGAACCAGGTGACTGTGGGGACAAGGAGGGGAGGGGAGAGTATTAGGGAAGGAAGCCTGAGGAAGCACAGCAGGACCCTTTAGGCTCCTGGGCTGTGGGAGGGAGGCTCCCTGTTATACCTGAAGCATAGGATCTCTTTGAAGGGAAGTGAAACCATTGCATTAGAATTCCCAAGAAATGGCTGCCCTGGGCAGAGGGAGGGGAGCCCCACCAGCTCAGAAGCCCAGGGAGAGCCCTGCAGAAGCCCAGGCAATAAGTAGTATCATCTTGGCTGAGAGTGGTGACAGAGTGCAGATGGACACACCCGTGGAGTCAACCTACTGTTGAGTCCAACTGAAGACCACTGAAGACCCCAGCAGAGGTTGGCGGGTAGAAAGGAGGGATGGGCTGAATGAGCTTTGTATGATATGGCACAGAGTTGGTGACCCAGGGGAGAGTGGGCCTATGTAGGTCTGTGTGGGCTATACGTGCCTCAATGCATATCTTAGCCTGTTTTCTGTTGCTATACCTGAAACCAGCTAATTTATAAAAAATGGAAGTGTATTTGGCTTATGGTTCCAGAGTCTGGGACGTACAAAAATTTGACCCTGGCATTTGTGTATGGCGTGGGACTACAGGGACTTTCTGCTACATTATAACAAGATGAAAGGGTTAGACTGTGCAAATGCACTAGCTCAGAACTCTCTCTTCTTAAAAGCCACTAATGTGTTGATGAGGGGCCCACCCACATGACCTTATCTAATCGGGATGACCTCTCAGAGATCCCACCTTCAAATACTTGTGAATTAAGTTTCCCACATGTGAACTTTTGGAGGACAAACTGAAACCATAGCAAAGGGGTGGCCTGGTGGGCTCTCTGCTATCTAATGTACAGTGAGGGAGCCTTCCGTACAGGATTTCAGAACTGGAAAGAAGATGTGCTTCTGCTAGGGGAGAAGCCAGGGGTTATGGCATGGTGAGTTCAGCGCATCCAAGAGGTTTCCACGCAAGAGCTGTACTTGAAGGAACAGTCAAAGCCAGGCAGGTGAGAGCAAAGGGGGCTTCCTGGAACTCCTTCCAGTAAAGCGGAGTCCCCCTGTCCTGTCCCAACCTGCTCGAAGAAGCCTGTTGTCTAACTCACTGGTTGTTCCTGATCATTGCTCCCTGGCCACCTCTTGAGACCCCTTTTTGTACCCATGACCCCTTTTAAGAACTGGATTCTTAGTGCTGACCCTTGCCTCTCCAGGACAGTAGGAGGGGGTTGCCGAGAGCAGCTGGTACCCATGGGTGTCATTTAGTGCCAGCCTCCTGTGCGCCACTAACCCTGTAGAGCCCTGGTGCTGGGTACCTTTGATGCAGCCTGAAGAATCCTTCTCAGATTATTTTTAATGCATAATGTATAAAACATAGATTGCAAAATACACCAATTATATAGATATACAGATACATACTTTTTTCACTTCAAGATATGGTGATATATCATAACACATTCAAAAGCAAGATCTCACGGCAGCAACTACCATAATTTCAAAGTAAAGATGAGCGTAAATGATATTTTCAGTTATCGGCAGCAACTATAAAATGATATGAAAATATCTGATTTCTTCTAGAGACAAAGTCAGAGGTTTAGTTAATGCTACAATGGCCTGAATCCAAAGTTAAAAGAAATGCTATCTCAGAGTTTGTGAAAATACTGTTGTTTTTCCTCCATGAATTCTGTCCCTGTAGGGTGGATATGAATGGAGCCCCCACTCTAATCATTCCTTTCTGTTAGCAAGTGTTTAAGAAACCACAACTTGAAATGTAAAGTGTTTCATTTTGTTTCAAAACACTTGATTGGCTTATTTTGACAGTAGAGTCTTTATTCTCATCTGTGTTTTATAGACCAAGCAGCTGGTCAATAGCAAGTAAGTGTTCCATGAGTGGTGGGGGATAGGATGGATGGATGGATGGATGGATGGATGGATGGATGGATGGATGGATGAATGGATGGATGCATGTGGGGGTGGGTGGGGGGACAGTAGGGTGGATGTATGTATGTGTGGATGTGGATAGGTGGTTGGGTGGATGGTGGATGGATGGATGCATATGTGGATAGATAGATACATACATACATAGATAGATAGATAGATAGATAGATAGATAGATAGATAGATAGGTAGATAGTAGGTTGGATGGATTTGTGGATGAGTATGTGGATGGGTGGATGGATGCATGCATATGTAGATGGTGCGTTGGATAGATGTGTGGATAGGTGGATGGATGGGTAGATGGATGGATGGGTGGATGGATGGCTGTGTGGATGTGGATGGGTGGTTAGGCAGATGGCGGATGGATGGATGCATATGTGGATAGATGGATAGATGTTAGGTTGGATGGATTTGTGGATGGGTGGGTGGATGGATGAAAGGATTAGTGGATATGTGAATGTGGATGGGTGGTTGGGTGGATGGTGGTTAGATGGATGCATATGTAGATGGATGGATAGATGGTAGGTTGGATGGATGTGTGGATGGGTAGATGGCTGGATGGATGGCTGGATGGATGGATGAAAAGATCAATGAATGTGGGGATATGGATGGATAGATGGATGGATATATAGATGATGGATGGATGGATGGATGGATGTGGGGATGTGGATGGATGGATGGATGGATGGATGGATGGATGGATGGATGGATGGCTGGGTGGATGGATAGGTGATAGGATGGATGGGTGTGTGAATGGATGGATGTGTGGATGGATGGATGGATGGATGGATGGATAGATGGATGGAGGGACTGATGGATATGGGGATCTGGAGGAGTGGATGGATAGGTGGATGGAGAAAATTCAGAGAAGATATATGACTGTTTAGGGACACAATTCAGAAGCAGTTGAGCTTCAAATTAAGCCCATATAATTTTATGCTAAATATCTTGTTCTTTCCACCCTTTCAAACTAACATCAGCAATTTTTATTTTAGAGCTAAAATAATGTGAGGTCACATTCATAAAATTATAATATATGGAAAAAATTGCTATTTCCCATGGCTTTGGTTAGAGCATATGTCAAGTTTTCCATTTACTTCTTACATGTTAAGTACACTGACTCTGTAGCCCATCTATGGACAGAGAAAGGGGACATTCAGGGATTTTCTCTTGCAAGCTGCTCATGAACTGTGGATGTAAGTTTTGAGAAGCCCAAAATACATGGCACAAGGAAGTATGAGGTAGGCTACTGTCGCTCTCCAATGCAGAACCAATGCCCACTGTTTACAAGGGCCAAATCTAGGTTTAGATGAAGAACTCTGTAATTATTAGGCCTATTTAGCAATGTACCATTGTTCTCTGCTGAGATATTGATTGAAAATATTCAAACATTGATCCATGTATTTATTTATCCATTCAATAAACACTTATTGACAACCAACCATATGCCAGATGCTGAGGCGGCGGCTGCATTTAAAGTGCTGTTAGAGACTAGTGGGAGACAGACAATAAATAACACTTAAAAATCAGTAATTATAAGTACATTGAAGACAATAAATGAAGTGCTATGATTCAGATCAACCCCCTGGAGTGGGGAGGGGGGCAATGAGGCTGATGTGTCTTAGTAGATAAAATTAATTTGACAAATTAAAAAAACAACAGCCCATGGGGAAGTAAGAGGGGTGAGGACTAGAAGAGGCAGCATGTGCCAAGGCCCTGAGATGGAAAGTTATAATATGCTAAAGAGAGCTATTTCCGAAAGAGAGGCACCATGGGAACTGAAGCAGGGTGAAGGAAGAGAAGAGCAGCAAGGAATGGATTTGAAGAAGCAGCCAGGGCCCAGCCCAGGGAGTGCATGGGAAGGCATGGATTTAATGTGAGGGGCGACGGGAGGAAATTAAAGAATTTTAGGCAGGGAAACAATGTGACTTGTTTTATATTTTAAAACATCACACTAACTACTGGATGGAAGATAGAGAGGGTTCTGAAGAGAGGCCAGGAGCCTCTTGCAGTAGAGTAGGAGCAGGTTCCGCGGAGGACTGGGCTGGTTAGAACCCTTGAGGTTGGCAGATGTTCAGCTGGGATTCAGCATGGTTTGGGCGGGGGAGGGGGAGGGGACCAGAGGAGGTAAGTGTGGCCGATGGTGCCATGGAAGAGGAGGAGGAGGATGCCTGGAGGGGAGGAGGAATGTCTATACCATTTTTCAGCAATTTGGAGGCCATGTCATGGGTTCTAGTGTTTCTCAATGGGACCTGGTGACATGGGCATTTCACAGAGGGGGATGGGCTCTTTGGTTGTCAGGGTGGTGGGGGGCACTGCTGGCATTCGAGGTCAAGGCTACCCCTGTGCCACCTGGGATGTCAGTAGCTTCCCTGTGGCCTAGCATTGGTGGAATAAGTCTCAGTACTAAGAACTGAGGATAATGATGTAGTTTTCATGCCATCCACCATTTTTGTGTTTTGGGGAATTATTGAACCAAGTTGTATTTGTTTGTTTAATTTGATTTGGTTTCGCTTGGGTACTAGGGCTTGAATTGATGGGGTGCACTGAGCTACATTCCTGGCTCCTCCTACCTACATTTTTGTTTTTTGATAAATAGGACTAGAAAGATAGTTCCACGTCTAAATGCCTGCCTGACAAACTCAAGGACCTGGGTTTGATCTCTGGTACTGCACACCATGCTGACCCTGAAGCCCAGGTGTGCCGTGTTGGCCACTGAAACCTGTTATGCACACCTGTAATCCCAGCAGTGGGGAGGCTGAGACAGGAAGATCACTGTGAGTGTGACCTGCTTAGTGAGATCCTGTATCAAATCAATATAACAATGAAAGATTAAAAAATATTTAAAAAAAAATTTTTATAAATAGCTGGCCAAGTCTCTAAATTTCCCAGATTGCCCTTGCCCTTGCCACCCTCCTGCCTCAGCCTCCCATAGTGCTGGGCTTACAGGCCTGTGCTGCCACACCTTGCTAAGTTGTACTTCCACAGGTAAAGTAGACATGATGAGGGCGATGGGGGCTTTACTGTAGGGCATGGGCAAAGAACATGGGGCAGGAAGGAGAAGGATAAAGGGCTCGGAAGGTGGGCTTTAGGGCAGGGGGCTGGAGAGGTGCTGCAGAGCACAGGGCCCTTGGAGGGGGAGGAGGAGAGGAGGGCTGTGAGGTGCACCAGGCCTTTGCCTGCTTCCTGTGTCAGCCTGCACACCAGTGCTCTCTGTCGGGGGCTGCTCAGCGGTGTCCCCAGCCTCCCTTGTGCCCCCTGCCCCCCCACCCATGCACACACTTTGAATCCCCCGTGGAAGGTCTTCATTGGGTCAGGGCTGCCAGGAGCATGGACAGAGCCTGACCACCGTGGGTCCTCAGGAGTGAGCAGCAGTGGCCCCTGGACAGCTCATGAAGCCGCCGTCTGTGTAGGTGGGGTCATTCTTGTCCTCACCTAGCTGGGTGAAGGTGGATGTCCAGTCCCCACTGTCTTCACCCAGTTGGGTTACTGTGAGCCTCGTGGCGATGCTAGTAGGCCGGGCCTGGGTGCAGCTGTGGGCATCACAGCTGTGGTCATCGGTGCCCTGGGCACTTGTCCAAATCCAGCGGCCTGCGAAGGGCAGGGCAGGGCCAGGACTTGGGTGCAGCATGCTCCTTCCAAGCCTTCTCAGCTGAGAGCAGCCCCGAGTGAGGAGCACGTAGCCCGAGACAGGGAAGCTGCTTCAACGCAAGCACCTCCCGTGGGACAGAGTGCAACATTAATTGCCCCAAACAGGCTGTGATCAATGAGTGAAACACTAATAAATGCCCAGTTTGTATTTGCCCTTGCCTTGTGAGGAAACCTCAACATATATAGCCAGGGACAGGAGCACAGGCCTGTAATTCTAGCACTCTAGGAGGCTCAGGCAGGAGGATTCCAGGTCTGAGCTCCACCTGGGCATTTTTGCAACTCAGGGAGACCCTGTTCTGAAAAACATTCAGAGGGCTGAGGAGGAAGCTCAGGGTGAAGACCTCAGGTCAAGTACTAGTTTCAGTACCCAGTACTGCGATAACAATAGCCGCAGCAACAGCAACAGCAACAGAAAAACAAAGAAACACTAGTATCCCAGTAGCAGTCCTTTGAGCACTGTGGCTGAAAGGCTCAACTCCCCCACCCCATGTGCTTAGGGGTCTCACTTCAGTGCATATTTTCTCTGGGTGCTTTAAGGAAGGCTGAAGATGGCTATGGCCACCCAGCCCAAGCCTCCTGGGGTCTGGCACCTGTCACCTGGTTGAGCAGGGCTACAGTGCGGCTCATCGGCTGAGTCCATGACTGGTCTGCACCCCACGCTACATCCACAGCCCTTTCTATTTTTATTTTAAAACAAGGTCTCACCAAGATGTAAAAATGTGCAGGTAGAGCTCCAACTTGAAATCCTCCTGTCTCAGCCTCCTAAAGTACCCTTGGAAGTGTGCAGGGAGCAACGTGCCACACCACAGAGAAAGGGCTGTTGTCAGCGAAAAGTTGTATGAAGTGGCCACCAGCTCAAAGTGTTCCCTCCAGGACCAGCCCACTCTCCTGACACATATACTGTCTGTCTCTCTCTCTTTGTGTCTCTTTGTCTCCCTGTCTGTCTCTCTGTCTCTGTCTGTCTCTGCCTCTCTGTCTCTATCTCTCTGTCTCTGTCTCTGCCTCTCTGTGTCTCTGTTGCAATCTCTTTCTCTCTCTGTCTCTGTCTCTGCCTCTCTGTGTCTCTGTCTCAGTCTCTGTCTGTCTGTCTGTCTGTCTGTCTCTGTCTCTCTCTTTGTCCCTCTGTCTCTGTCTTTATCTCTCACGCACCCACACATGCCCACAGGCACACGCCCCTTTGCTGTGTTGAGCCCCAGGCACTCACTCTTTCAGCCTAAACATCTTTGGAGACAGGAGTGCTTTCTCCTCCAAATGAGAAAAGTTTCCTCTTCAGGCAGGCAAAAGTGTAGGCGGCCGTTGTGGTGAGACATGGCGGGAAGGAGAAGAGAATGACAACTCTGAAGGAACCAGGAAAGCCCAAAGGGGAGACAAGGTTTAGAGCTAAATCAAGATTGGATTTTGTCATGAAAGGCAGAACTGGCAAACGCATCATTACAAGGCATTAACCTTGTTACACACAGACGAACAAGCAGAGGCTGGGATTCAGAAATAAATTACACATAATAAACTAGACAGAATAGGCTGAGAGCAACATTAACGATTATGCCCTAAGGGGAGAGAAGGGCAAGATAGAAAATAGGCCGGAAAAAAATAAAGAGTAAGAATAATTTCTGGACACAGGGGGCTGACTGCACTATTTCTCCCCTTTTTCTGCTTGGCTCCCTAGGTATTAACTTCACTTTTGTGAGGAGGTTTCTTGGGAGCTTGCCTTTCCTTTGTTTTCATTTGCTGAAATGAGCATAAGAGAGCCATTCAGAAAGCTCTTTTTTTTCACTCACAGGGACCTGTCCATTTCTGTGTGTTTCTAGCACAAAAGAATCCATTTCCATTCAGCCACAGCAGCCCCTAGAGTTCTCACGAGGTCCAAGCCTCTTTTTTCCTATTCTTTTCCGGGCTCGCTCATAATTGGCTACAAAATCCTGACCATGGCTCAGGTCTTCTAGTCTGTCTAGTGCAACAAGTTATGATTCTCATTTCTCGAATGGTGACTCACGTTTGGTTTCAAGAAACAGAAAAGCCCATCAGTGGTGGCATAAACTATGATATCTATTGACAACTTAATGAAAAACATTAAAGGTTGGAGGCCTGCCATTCAGGAATGCCCTCAAGAGCCTAGGTGTCTTATCTTTCCTCTGCATCATCTTAGTATGTTGATTTTCATCCTCCATCTTGAATTTCATGGAAGCAAAATGGCTGCTGCCAGTCCACCCATGATGGCTTCACACAACTGTATTCCAAAAGAGGACATGAGAGAACAGAGAGAATGAGCTTTCCCTCAAGAACCTTCTTTCATCAAGGAGCAGAGCTGTTTGCAGAAATCCCTCTACTGAATGTCTCATATCTCACTGGCCAGAACTGGACGCACTGACCCTTAGCTCTGTGGGGTAAGGAAGGGAAGTACTGCATCTCATGATGGGAAACACGGTTGCCATTTGCTGTGGGCCAATTCTGTTTTTCACTAGACTTACATTTATGGTTGAAAAAAATGATTAGAGTTCTTTTTTGCAAATAAGGTAGGAATAACTGGCCTGGGTTGACAGCAACCATTTGTATTTCTAAATACTGATAACAGGCATAGATTAGGGGTTACTTTTCCAAGCTGTCCTGAGGGGTTTGCATATTCATTCAGTCCATATAATAGACAGAAGAAATGCTGCTATCGTCACTTCTGTTGTATACAGGGGAAAAACTGAGTGACAAAGAGGTTGTCTACGATGCATAAAATTACTTAGCTAGGATAGACAGAACCAGGCTACCCATCCAGGCAGTCTGGCTCACTATCCTATGTGGCCTCTAGTGGATAAATGATAAGATACATTCCACATAGTACCCAGTGATACCTAGTAGCTGGCATTATTATTCTTACCATTATCTTTTGTTACATCTTTTTCATAACCACCCTTCTGTAATGGCTTGTGTCTAGTTGCCCCCCCCCAAGCCCCATGCAGTCATGGGGTGGAGACTTCTAGAGTTTGAAATTAACTCATGATCCACTGGGATTATGGGTGATACACTGGGATTACAGGTTTGAGTACTGCTGGGATTATGGGCATGAGTGCTACACCCAACCTGGGGCACAGAGCAGAATGTAATAGAAGAGAGAGAGACAGATTCACTCTCTCTCTGTGTTGCCATTGTTGCTGATCTGCCGCCATGAACTGCTGCTCTCTGCCATGTGCCAGTCTGCTTTGGAGCCAGCCAAATAGGGACTGAAACCTCCAGTAACTGTGTGCTAAATAAACCTTTCTCTCTTTCATTTTGGGTGTGATTATTTGTCTCAGCAATGAGAGAAGAGTAACTGAGACAGAATTTGGTACCAGGAGTGGGGCTGTTGCTATGGCTGAACCTGATCATGTGAATTACAAGTTTTGGGGAATGGCTTATGAGAAGAGACAGGAAAAGTTCAAAGATGTCACCCACTTACAAAGAGATGGATCAGCTTTGGATGTTCGGTTTGGGAGATTCTGGTCAGAGCTCAGACCAAAAGACTGCCAGGAAGCCTACCTATAAGTCCATACTGGGGAGGTTCCTGCTGGGAAGATGAACTGCATTGGTTGTTGGACTCCAGATGGTTTATGCTATGGCTTGGCCAAAAGTCTGTCTGAATTTTGCTCTTGCCCAGAGACTTTGCCTGAGACTGAAATTAAGTGTGGTAGACTGATTAATCTTTTAAAAGACATTTCAAAGCAGCCAAATATTGGGGTGGTGGCATGGTTGTTATTGGTGGCTTTTAGCCAGATTTATGTTGAGAATCAAGAACAAAGAGCCAAGCAGGATGATTTAAGATGTTGTGAGTTTGGCCAGAAAGGAAGCACCAGGAAAGCTGTGGTCTGCAAAAACAGAGCTGAGAGGATCTCCATGGCCAAGAAGGAACTAGAGAATGGAAACGATGACCTGAGGGCATCACAGGAGGTTAAAAGTCTACACCCTTTGCAGCCTCAGAATTGCAGGGGAGAGAGACTTTGCCTTGAGAAGAAAGCTGCAGAGCCCAGTGTTCCAGAATGGCAGAAGCGATCATACCACATTCCAAAATGGCACCGGCATGGAGAATTTGTTCCTTGGAATCAGGATCAGAGCATTCATCAATCCAGGCACTCGACCCCTACAGCTAAGAGAGAAGGAAGCCTGGCTACTGCTCCAGCTGGCAAAAGACCTTGGCATCATCTGCATGGCATTGGTTTTAGGTGCATTCAGAATTCAGGAGTTTTGAGGTTAAGAAGGCTTCTACCTTGATTTTAGAAGGCCCGGGAGGCCAGGCTGTGTGTCCTTAAGAGTGCAGTGTGTGAAACAGAGAGTGAGAAGTCAATTCAATGGAAACTCCAGAAGTTTAGAAAAGCCAGGAACATGGATCATCTAAGGGAAACTGCAAAGAAGGACGAAAGCCGGCCTAAGAGAGAAGTCATGGGAGCTACCACCCAGACTGCCTTAAGGGCAGAGCCATGTAAGGCCTTTAGACTCACAATTCTGTGCAGACTGCTTCAAATGTTCCAGTTGGAACTATGGGACTTAATGTTTCCCTGCTGGATTTTGGACTTGTGTTGGTACCAATGTTTTGTATTCCCCTGTTGTTCACAAATTTTAGAATGACAATATTTATCTTGTGCCTTTGAATATTGGAAGTGTTTGACTTTTCTTTTTTACAGGAGCTCACAGCTAAGAATTTGCCTTGGATCTTGGAAGAGACTTGAGACTTGGACTTTTCAGCAATGCTGAAACTGTTGGGACTTTGGCAACTCTTCAAAATGGACTAAAATGTCTTTTGCACAAATGGATGCACATGAGACTTGGGGGTTCAAGGGTAGAGTGTTATGATTTGTGTCCCCCAAAGCCTCATGTAGTCGGGATGGGGACTTCTAGAGTTGAGATTAACTCATGATCCACTGGGATTATAGGTTTTAGTACTGCTGGGATGATGGGTATGAGTGCTATGCCCAACCTGGGGCAGAGAGTAGAATGTAATAGAAGAGAGACAGAGAGACAAACTCTCTGTTGCCATTGCTGCTGTTCTGCCACCATGAACTGCTGCTCTCTGTCATGTGCCAGTCTGCCTTGGAGCCAGCCAAGTAGGGACTGAAACCTCTAGTAACTGTGAGCTAAATAAACCTTTCTTTCCTTCATTTTGGGTATTGGGTATTGTCCCAGCAATGAGAGCAGAGTAACTGAGACACCTACTAAGCACAGATTAAAAAGGCATTTCACAGTTGAGAAAGCCCCTTCCTCACTGGGATAAATACATTGCAGAGTCCTCGTTGTTTTCCTAAGTGCCAAGCTCAAATGTAAGCAAATTCTAGGTGGTTCACAGCATTTCATACCATCAATCCCTCAAGTTTGAGAACATTGATTTAATGGCTGTACTACTTACCTATTGATCTAGCACTTCATTTGGAAAACTCCACTTGGTAAGGAGCATTCAGAAGTCAGGGAGCAACACTAGACTGGGTGACACGGTAATTTGGAAGCAATTTTCTCCCTGTCCCCTTTCAGCTTCTGAGCTGCCTCTGTGATTTGGAGCCAGTCTTTCACAAATAGGATATCTCTTTCCACCTCAGCATAGGCCACGTGACACCACTGTTCTTGGCTCACTAGACTAGGCTTGGTGATTAAGCAGCTACTGCATACCAGCCTGAGACTGTACTGTCCGATTTGGTCCTTGTGTGTGATCCACAGGTACACAGCCTTTAGTCTTTCCATGTTGTAAGATGACAGGGAATGGTGTCTCCCAGGCAAAGGTAGTGATATTAGAACATTCTAGAAACCAGACAGAAGTTACATCCAATTCCCTGAGTTAACCTCTCTGTGATGCTCAAATATTTAATTAAAAAATAGGCATGGTCAGCCAGACTGATGTTTGAGCAATTCTGGTTTTATTTTAAAGCAAGATATGTGATGTGGCTTTGGGTTTTTATTTATTTATTATTATTATTATTATGTAAAGGTCATTTGATTTTTCTTCTGCTACTCATAGTCATGAGGCTTCCCTATCTAAACAGTGGTCTATTGTTCCAGCACTTAGGCCTACAGACATTTTTTTAACTTCAATTTTAACAGGACAGTTTCTCATCTTCCTTGACTAAAAACTACTATCTTTTAACAGGGGGACAAAAAATCTCTAATGAGCTTTCTAAAACTCTTCTTAAACCAAGTTTGCTATGGAATATTTTATGCAGATGAGTCACTCTCTTAGGTTATGTCATCTTTTCCTTGGAAAGTAATCAGGGAGGCCTCCTTGCCAAAGCATCTTTCCCTCAGTGCAACGCCAACAAAGAAATATCGACAGCACTTGAGAGGCTTCAGAAATCAATGTAGTCCATGGATCCATTTGGTTTGGATGTTAATGAAACTTGGTGAGTTTTTAAAATAATGAATATTTAATCAGACATAAATTGAAAGACATAAACACTGTCAGCAGTCATATTACGAAGTTAATCAGTCGTAGCCTCCCCCTGCCCACCTTCTGGCACCCTCCACAAGGCCATTCCAAAAGTTGCTATGATGCGGCCCAAAGTGGCCTCACACCCATCAGCTCAATCCTAAACGTGTCTTTCAAAGCCCTCCTGTGGATGGGAAGCCAGCTCTGGCAGATAAAGTACACTATCACACTGTGTTCGGTAGTTGCAGACAGCAACGGCTCTTCCTAACTCCCTATCTCCCAGAGATTCGTGTAACAAATTCTGTTTCCTACAGTTGAAGGCAGGAAGCAGCATGAGGCCCTTCATTCCTCTTAAACAAGAAAGAAAACGACGTTTTGGTCGCCAGTTTCTCTGCTCTGGGTTTAAAGGGGGTCTTTGCTTAATGACCAGGAGCAGGCACGTGACTGCATGCGCTCCAAGCCTTGACAACTGAAATGCTGTGGGCTTGGGAGTTAGGCCTCTTCATTTCCTTGCAAGCTTCGGCTCAGCAGCTGGCCCTTCTGTTTGCTTCCTCTTTTTCTTTGAGACTGGGTCCTACCCGCATCCCTGCCTGTCTTGTGGCTCTCTGAATTCCTCACCCTGTCTGTGAGCTTCTTTTCTTGTCCCTCTCGGATCCCTCCTCTCTGTCATCGTACCCAATGGGATGGCCCTCATCACATCTTGGGAAGTGTTTGCCATTCCCATTACCGAAGCCAATGCCCAGCTCAAATGGACTGCAGCAGGATCCTGCAAAGAGCCAACTGTGAGATTCTCTCCCTCCTTGCCAGCTCGCAGTGAGCTCTCTTGGCAGCGCGCTGGGCCTCGGCTTCCTCTATCAGTTGGAGAGTGTTAAGTGGATGGCTAGCTTGCCGCTGGCGATCAATACATGTTAATACATCATAAACAAATCGTGCTCCATGGGGTGGGCAGGCGCAGCCACTGGACAGCTAAGGGCCCTGAAAAGTTGCTCCTGGGGACTTTGTCTAAGAAAAATGTATTTGGAGCCACAACGATGACCCTTCCTGAAAGGCCATGAGTGACATTTTGTCAGTATAATGAGACATATCGCTGTTTAAAAAAAAATGATCTCTTTTTGTATTTGTGCGTTTGTGTGCATGTTCAGAAAGAAGGGGATCAACCTGAGCGAGTTCAGCCAATCGCATCATCTACCTTGATCCATTCCGACCTGACATCCGTTTATGGCACCGTGGTATTGAACAGGACTGTTTTATTCTTGGGGACTGGAGATGGCCAGTTACTTAAGGTTGGTTTTTCTGTGCCCTCTTCAAATGTCTTATTTTAACCGTGATCCATTTTGTGCTTTTAACATTTTTCTTAATGCTCTTACATGATACACAAAACCATGCCTACCAATTGTTTTGTGAATTCTTTAAAGATTCCCAGAAATAGGCTGGAAGGAATTCTGGAGCTCTGTACATAACAGCCCCTCCCTCCTGCCCCCACCCACCCAGACATGTCATGAGTCTCCGCCACCTTGCACCCTGGGAATGTGCCAAGCTCTGCTCCTTTCCTTACTCATGCACTGCTGTCTGAGGTAAATGGGGTCTGGCCCCCACTCCTCTCCTGACTCTGCTTCCGCTTCAGAGACATTTAACCTTTCAGTTCTCTGGCCTTTATGCTGCAAATACACAAAGCACCTGATTTCTCACAACTTCAAAGTGATGAGAGATTATAGGGCTTGAAAAGAAGAAAAAACAGGTGTTCCTTCCCTCCAGCCCACTTGCCACCCACAGAGGGGGTTTGTTTTCTGCCCTTTGTACCCACATGCACCGCTGAGAGGTTAGAGCTCAAACAGCCTTTGAGACTCCCCTTGACTTTTATCTCATAGGACTATTTTTTTCCACTGTATGGACATGCCCTGGTCAAATTGAGATTTTTATTTACTGGGGAGGGGGCACCAGGGAGGAGAAGAAAATAAAGTCAGGGATACCAGGTGCCTCAGCTGTGGTTATCTACTGGTCAGTTCACCAGTGTCACCAGCCAACCAACACTTATCAAACACTTCCATGGCCTGCACGAGCATTCATGGCTGGGAACTGCACTGTGTGTCACCCTAGACTGATGACATTTCCTGGCCAGTCAACTGACCCTCAGCTCAGATTTTTAAATGGACAGTGACAGATCTGTCTTTCCAACTGTTGACTTAGCTATGTGACTCTGGGGGAATTACTGAACCTCTCTGAGCCTCCCTTGCCTTATCCACAAAGTGAAATGATCCTAGACAATCCCAGAAAAACCCTTCTTCTTCTGATGGTCTCTACTTCTGTCTTCTGTCCACCAACTGCCTCTTTCTTGCTGTTCTTGCAACAGGGTGCATGGTGTAGCACTGTTTCCATACTTCTGCTTGCACTGTCCTCTCAGCCTGGAATGCTTGCATTTCTTTGCTCTGCTCTCCTGAGCACTGTGTACTGTATTTGTGTTTTGGCCCACCTCAAAGCCCACCCTGTGGAGCATGCGTACTCTGCCCTCGTGTCCTGGCACACTCATGATCGGCTTCATTCTTTTGGCTCATTGCAGATGTCTTGCTTTGATACTTAACCTTTTCCTCTCACATTTGTCTGCCCTTCCCAACTTGATTTTAAGCTTTCTGAGAACGGGGCCAGGAGTTGCTACAGCCTGACACAGTGCCGAGTGCCTGGTAGGCATTTGATTTAATCTGTTCCCTTTGGAGGAAACCCAGTAACATATGGGAGGGAGTTTGTTTGTATACACATTATTTTAAAATATACATTGATCATCTTTCCTGTCATGCTGGCTTTGTTTCCCAGGGAAAGGTAAATACTCATCAGTCATGCGGCAGGCGTCTCTTGGTGACGTCTATAGCCACACCAAGCTGGTCAGGATGATTGGGCCCATTAGCCTGGCACAAGAAGTTTCCGTCAATCCTTGATGGGCTTCCCCACCAATTATCTCTTCAGATTTGGAGTATTTTTGACATGTGTTTTGACAAGAGTGCTGTTTCCCCCAAGCTAAGCCAACCAGACTGTTACATGGTGAATTGGAGGTGAAGGAACACTGGCTATAAATGGTGTCCTGCAGGGCAGCCAGGGTGTGCCCATCCCGTGGGTTCACCCCAGCCATTTGTGTACAGCTGGATGAGTTTCAGTCAGGTTAGGCACTGGAGGGTGGGACGGAGCTGCAGCCACATGCTGCCCAGGAGGAGTAGCTAGGTGAAGTCTTGCCGTCTCTCCTGGACCTGTGTGGGGCCTCCTCAGAAGCCATGGCAGTGGCCTTGTTTTTAGGCTTCTTATTTGAAGCCTAAAATTGGTTTTGTGTTTGTTTTGTAACTGTTGACACTGGTTCAGCTTCCTACATGCCAGGCACACTATCTACCATCCGAGTCTCACAGAGGAGGAAACCAGGACCCGGTCATGTTAAGCAACAGGTCCAAGGTCAGGGTCACGTTGGGGCAGAATAGGGATTTCAGTCCCAAGCAACTTGAGATTGCACTAGTGATACCGTGTTACACAGACTTTGCAGCCTCTGTTTCTGGACCTGGTTATGCCCCTTGAGCCTCAGGAGCCAACGGGAGGCATGCACTTGGGTCCCCATGCTGCTGGGGTGCCTCAGCATTCGTAGAAGCTCAGGGAATAGTCAGAGAAGGCCAACCAGGTGACTGAGGAAATAAAAACCTCCTGGGCATCCTAGGTTCACTCTCCTCCAGCTCCCCACAGAGAAAGCAGTGAGACATAAATCAGCAGGCTTGACCTCAGTGTCACCAGGACAGCCCTGTAGTTCCTATGTCCAGGACACAGAGTCTTGGGTCTCGGACCTGAAATTACCTAGAGCCCCAAAGGCCTAGGCTGACTTGGAAACCACAGACAATTCCCAGATTCCTTCATTCAAAAGCTTCATGCATCTCCCTTGCCAGACTTGTCTCCAGAACTGTTAGAAAAGACGAACATTGATAGACACAAGCTTGGCTTCTAAGCCACAATGTGGAGGTACTAATGAGCAGCAAAAAAACAAAACCCAGCCCAATGCAGACAGGGGGAGGAGAAGAAGAAAGAGAGCTTAGATCACCCCGGCCTGACTCATCAGGTCCCAGTGATCAAGGGTCCTCAGCATTTTGACACATGCCAGGCACCGTAGTATGTGCCTAGCTGGAGGAGAGACAGGAAGCTGCACCCAGGCGACGGTGGTTGTTATTTTTTACCACCACCAATAAAACTCCGACTTCTTAAATCTCTGCAAACCTCATGGATTTTTAATATAATTTGGTGCCATTTTAAACCTCACATTATTTAAATACTTTTCTCCTCCTAGTGAAAGTGCTATGTGCTCACGTGGAGAGTTGCAGAGTAGCAGAGGATAAGAAGGCAAAGGAAAAATTATCCTTAATTGCGTCATGGAGAGGCAACCGCTGTCAGCATTTTGGGTTCTTTTTTTGCATGCTTGAGGTCAGACTATCCAATTTTGCACCCTTCTTTTCTTCAGTTAATGAGGCAAGAGGGTTCTATTAAAATGCTACTTGCGAACCCTTTGTAAACAGTATTTTTAAATAGTTGGATCATGTTCTGTTATGTGGAAACATCATTTTTAACTTGAGCTGAGATATTGGCTCATCTGCAAAAGGAGATTTAAAATGTACTTTTTCCGAGGAAGACAGCTGTCCCTCTAAACGTAAGGTTTTCCTGATGACCTGTGGTCTTTGCACCATACTAGTACCTTTCCTGCCCTCCTCTTGCCTCTACGCCTAAGTTCCTTGATAAAAGTTTTAGAGAAACTGAAGAAATTTCAAATTTGAAGTGTCCTGGCCTCTAATTTTATCCACAGGTGGCTGCTAGGCTCATGACACATGTCATGTCTATCACCCCCACACACACACACACCAGCCTGGTTATTTCCCTATTTTACTTCCTTTCAAGAGATGGCTACACGGAATAATTTTTCCATTGTCAGCATCTTTCCTGAGACCAGCTGAAAAGTGTGACCACTTTGAACTCTGCTTGGGTGAATCCATACTACACGTCACATGCAGTATAAGTATACGCTTTCTGAAATCAACATATGTCGTGTCTTCCTCCGGGTGGTGGTGCAGGCTTTTGTGTAGTTTGGATTCCTTTGCGCTGACTCTGTTACATACAGAATATTGTCCTCATCTCATTATGAGGCAGTGCAGAATATTTTGAGCTTTTCTATGTGATCAAATAAGTAATAAGGAACTATGCATGAAATTGGAAATGTGCAACTTTATGCATGCCCGTTAACCTTTCTTGCAGGCATAAAAGATAAGAAGCACTGGGTGAAGAATAGTAATAGTTCACACTTCTGAGCTCTAACTGTGTGCCTGGCATAGGCCCTGTCTGTGTCTTAGCCTGCTTGATCCGCAGGAGTCAGTACTCTGACCAGTGAAGAAACCTGAGGCTTGGCGAGATGTCCCCATTTGGTTGAGGTGATTTGAGCCAAAGCAGTCCATCCCTAGAGCCTGGGCTCCTATCCTCCAACTTGCTTGCATTAACAGCTAAGATGCAATCTAAAGGAGCTCAGGAGAGTTCCTGGATCTGGTTCCAAACTTTTAAAATGTGATACCATGGTGTGTGACCAGCTCCACAATGCAGGTATTAAAGTTTCTTGAGGCGTAGCCATGGCTTCCATAGTTCTTGGTTTCTCTTTGGGGACAGCCTTCTGAGTCCTCTTCCCTTGGACTGCACATGGCTCATGGGAGCCTCTGCACCCGCTTTGGGCCCCAGCTTATCCCCAGTTGGCTTCCTTTGACAAAAGGTAGGAATTCTGCCTCTTCTCAGGTTGATTTCTGTTTCAAATGGCCCCATCTAGTGTTTCCCTGGCATCCTTGTCACTGATGTAAGGCTTAGGGTGCAGGAGGCTTTATCATGGTGGGTCCCCATGTCAAGCAGAAGGGAACTTTGCAGTGTTTTGAATCAGGACCAGCTGCCTAAGTGGCCCTCAAAATTCTACTTTTTAAATGAATTTCATTTTCCCAAACCGTGAAGGAAATGAAGCTCATTCCAGAATGTTCTTTCTGAATTCAACCCAAAGCTGAACTGTGAAATACCAGAACAGTCTTCCTTGATTCTAGTTATTGAAATTTACAGTTGAACATTAAGAGAAAATACAAAGTATTTTGTAACAGCATTCTGTTTGTACTCCCACAAAATATCAAAATGAGAAACAAAAAGAAAAAGAGGCTTTAGGGAATCCAGGACAGGACCTAGAGCTGGAAACATAGGGGGTGGGGGCCATTGAAGAAGGAGAAATGTGAAAATACCCAGAAGTATCATAACTTGGAAATGGGCTTCAGGGTTGGCTGTCCATAGTGTCACAAAAGCAGGTTGTTTCCTGATCATGCCCTGCTCCTTTGTCCAGTTTGACAGCTTACAGGGACCCCCAGCTTGGGATGGTTGCTCCTGTGTGATCAACAAGTCTAACACTTGTGTATCAGACTGTCTGCTTCTCTACTACTTACTTTAAAGAAAAGTAGATTGGAAGGGAAAGAGAAATTTGCCTCAATTTTTCTATATCATCTTTATTACTTCTAACTAGTAAGGTACATTAAATGCTGTTAGATAATTCACTTTTCCCTCCATGTGTAGGCATGTGTGCATGTGCTCATGTATGTGCTTGTGTGTATGTGTGTGTGTGTGTGTGTGTGTGTGTGTGTGTAATTTAAGTCTTCTTCCTCACATTTCTCTGTTTTATAGGGAAAAAAAAAAAAACAGTACTTGAGAGAACTTGCTTGTTTGCTGATCAACTGGTTAACTCCACAGAATGAGGCACAGGAAAATAAATTTGGCCTAAAATGACTGAACTCTTTAAATACCCTTGGCTTTTCCATTAAATTGTAATCGTAAACTAAAAAGTAGACTTTAGTTTTGTTTGTCTCCCCTTTTCTTCCTCGCTGTAGTTTCCTTCTCATGGGTGGTGTGGAGCTGTCTGTGCCCACTCACACCGTGTGGAAGTCATTCAGTTAATTTCCATAATAGACTTAGGGGGTTTGTATGCCACAGAAATCCCAGGGCTAGTTAACAGCCTACCATGAGGCTTCAGGAAGATGTCAACAGAAACAATATGTTGACATGAACTGAAATTCTCCA
Source organism: Myocastor coypus (assembly GCA_004027025.1). Classification (NCBI taxonomy): domain Eukaryota; kingdom Metazoa; phylum Chordata; class Mammalia; order Rodentia; family Myocastoridae; genus Myocastor; species Myocastor coypus. The sequence goes on from PVJA010008129.1 coordinate 43,441, forward strand.
TCGGGGAAAATTTGTTTTCTGCACAGACTTCTGCTGGAAGAATGTGAAAAGCCTTATAAAATCTTGAAGACTCTTAGAGCAGCTTTTCATTTAATAAATGTTTGTTGGGCACCTTTTTTTGTGCCAGGCTTTGTTCTGGGTACCGAGGGCACAGAGGTGAACAAAACAGACAAGGCCTCCCCCCAGTCTTCTGAGGGTGGAGAAGACAGGTGACGAGGTGATTAATTATCCAGCGATAAAACCTTTTCAGACAGTGATGCAGGCTAGGAATATGCCATGCTGAGTAAAGGGGCACAGTAAAGAGGTGATCGGGGAATGCTTCTCAGAGGAGGTGACAGTTGAAGGATGAAGGGTCACATGAAAATGTTCATGGAGCAGGCTCAGAGTGACATCATATTAGATCTATATTAAGGCCATAAACTGGAAGAATAAGAACCTACATCATGCCCAAGGGAGTGTGTGAATTGGACCAAGGTTCTCTTATGCAAAATTCCACCCATTTTGGGCTCTGTGACTCACGGTTCCTTCCTGCACGGCTTCACTGATCATATTCTTTTTTTTTTTTTTCAAGGCCACACAGCTAAACATTCCCCCTTGCTCTAGCCTCATGGGCTTTCTTCTCTGTGTGGTTGTGCTCAACAATGTTGCAGTTAGAGTATCCAAGAATTCCATGGGTACCCTGAGCTGAGCTGGGGCCAGATGAGAGATGATGTCAATAGAAATTTGTCCTGTAGTCCTGCGAGAGATGAGACTCTGAGGACCATAGAGGTCCACCCCACCCCCAGGCTCCAACCCCCAACCCCAGCTTTCAAGATTAAAAGAACTTCCTCTTGTCCTCTGGTTCTGAATAACTGAGCAAAAACAAAAGCATATTGATCCACTCACCCCAAAACATGTTTAAATTTAAACTTTATCTCTTTTTTAAAAAAGGCAACATAATGAAATTGTCCTCAACTCAAAAGAACCAAGAAAGTATGCCATGAAAGTTGTCCATTTTTGACTTTAAGACAACCAGTGATAGTAGTTTGATGGATATTTTCCAGAGAGAGTTTATAATATATGTTTACAAGCAAAATGGGGGAAATAGTCTCTCCGCTATTAAACATATAACACTCTAAACATGTATTTATTATATGTCTGTATAACATATTTATATGTGTGTGCATAATTAATATAATGTGCAACATAATAGGTGATACAAAGAGCTTTCAGATTTTGGTTTTTTCGCTAAATAGTTGATACTGTAACTTGGACATTTAGATTGTTTCCATTTTTTGCTTATAATACAATATGCTGTAGTAATTATGTATTAGTTTACATACATATGAGGAGTTGTAAGGTGCAAGGACATGGGCTGTAAAAGGTTGATAGACAGTGCTAAATGGCTCTCAAAGAGGCCTACCTCTACTATGGATGAAACATGCCTGTTTTCACCCAGTATCTATAGTGAGTAGCACTTTCCATTCAGGCCATGCTAAGTAGTTTGTTCTGAAAACTGACTGGTAAACCCTGGCTCACACTGCTTACCCCTTGGAACTTTTTAAAAATGTGAGAAAGGCTTCCCTATCCTAACTCAGAGCTTTAGAATGCTCATGCCTCATCTCCAGGGTATCAAGTAAGTAAATCAGTGTTACAAACTAGATCTTCCCAAGTACCCATTCTGCATCAAGAATACCACCAGAGTAAATAATGTGAGCCCCCAATAAAACCTGCTACAGTGCAGCCCTTAACTCATTGAAAATAGATGCCTGGTGATGTTTTCTAGCTTATGTCTTTGATTTCATCCCAATATATTTAATTATATATCTCTATAAAATGATAATTTGCCTGGGTAACTGTAGTCATAATGCCAATGTCACAAGTAACAGTTATTAGTAATTCCTTAGGCTTATTTACTATCTATTCCATATAACTATGTTTTTGATTGACTCAAGAACGTACTTAAAATTATTTTGTTCAAACTGGTGTCTGAACTACATTTAGTAGTTCCATCTCTGTTATCCACTGTAGTTCCTCCTCCTTTGCCTTTATTTCTTGCCATTGGCTTACTAAAAACTAAATCCTTTGTCTTACAGAATGTTCTACATTATGGATTTGGTGTTCTGCTTCCTTGTGGTGTCATTTAGCTTGTTCCTTGACCCTTTCTGTCTCTTAACACTAAGAAAAGATTTAAGTAAATTACTAGCCAAAGACTCGGTTAGATTCATTTCAACTTTATTGCCAAGAATGTGGTATAGGTGATAACACCATGCTTGTAACATGAAGAATTTCTGAAAAGGAGCCAAGGAAGCAGCCCTTCTTCTCTGGAGCAACACTCCGGAATATTTCAGTCCATGTTTTTAAACACTAGCTCCCTGTTCTTCCTCTCATAAAAATCTACATTCCAAAAAGGGGTGCACCTCGAGGCCATAATGATAAGCAAAATAAGTCAGACATAGAAATTTAAAGATCTCAAACTCAGAGTATAAATAAAGAATAAAGTAAAAGGTAGACAATAAGAAACAGACGCAGAGTTTTACAGATAGGAAGTGGATTCAGGGAAAGTGGGGAAAGGGAGGAGGAGCTGAGAAGGGGAAGTAAAAAAGACTAAGATGTAGTGCGTATATGTGCCAGCTCCCCATGATGCATGTATTCATGATGCATTGCAGACATGTACACATAAAACATTTAAAATAATTTTATTTATTTAAAAAAAATTTATATATTTGGTACAGGGTCTCCAAGCAGCTTGGACTCATAGTTATCCTACTGTTTTCAGCTTTCCCAGAACTGGGGTTACAGGTATGGGCCACCACACCCAGACCAATTGCCTCAGCGTGCCCCGGGGAAGGGCCAGTGCAGTCTGTGATGCCAGAGATGGAACCCTGGTCCGTGAGCTTGCCTAAGCAGGCGCTTAATCTGCTGAGATATCTCGTTGGCCCTAAAATAATTTTTTTAAAAACATTGTCCAAAACCATATCAGCAGTTTGAATTCAAGATGGGGAATAGAGCTTATGAATTAGAGATGGGTGAGGTCATGAGTTTGATTTCCAATATAAATAAATAAAAGATGCCGAGTCCTGGCAAGGGCACAGCAGTGCCTTTCCCTCCACTCCCTCCATACAGTTTTCAGAGAGATAGCATTGCCCAAAAGAACTTTCTGTGCTGCTAGAACTGTTCTGTGTCTGCACTGTCCCATATAGTAGCTACTAGCCATAGGTGACCAGTGACCTTTTCTATCTGCCTGCCGTGGCTAAGGAATTGAGTTCTGAACTGAAGTAGTCTTACGTGGTCGGTGGCCACTGTATTGGAGAGTGCAGCTGTAGTCATTTTAAAATGAGCCAGAGATCTTTCTCTGATCCTGTGGAAAGTAGCTGCTTCTGTTTAAAAAAAGGATGTTTTTAAAAAGTCATATTTAATCTATTCGGTTAGTGACATTGAGTTTTGTAGAGCTGCTACTCAATTTGGTGAGCAGTTGGGGGATTTGTTACTCTGAATCCACCTAGGCTTGACTCATGTGGGTGATGGCGCAGAGTCACTGACCCCAGGCCCAGCTGCCAGCAGAGGGTGAGCGGAGGGAGATAAGCAATGTCCCATGTGCCCATCACAAAACAGCAAATACCCACTTGCCAGCATGCTGTGTAGGGTTAGGCCTATTTTCGATCAGTAATCACATGAAAATATACCTGTGTCAGGCAGGAGTCTCAGTGCCAGTGTTTCTGTTTTCAACCATGTGTCCATAGGAGGAGAAATGGGAGCACAGATAACATACATGCATATGTTCAAAAGGACAAAATTGTGACAACTTCCCCTGTCAAAGATTTGTATTACTTGAAGGAATGAATACAGAGAGAATTAAGGCCTGGCTCCGAATCCGGAGGAGCTTGCGGTCTACTCTTCTCACCGCTTAGTGCTGATGGTGTACTAAGCATCTTCTGTAATTCTTATGATTCTTACAGAACCTCTTAGTAAGGAAGACATTATTGGCCCTAATTTAGAGATGAGGAAATCGAGGCCCAGAGGGTTAAGTAGATTTCTAGTTCAAGGCTGCACAGCTATCTAAAAGGAGAGCCAGGGTGCGAACTAAAATCCATGCCACGGTTGTATTGCCCCAGGATGATGGCATTGAGACCTGGATTTAGACCCACCTCTCACCAGGTTACCGCTATCTAATGCTCTACCCCTGGCTCTCTATGTCCATACCTCTCTAATGCCTCCCCTTGGAGCCCTCAGCCTCATCTCATTTTAGGGTGCTGGTTCTGGCAGGCCTCCTTCAAGAACACATTTCGTCCAGATATGCAAATGGCCCGCTATTTTTATCTCCCACAAGTTTTTAAGTACTTTTCACCTTTTAAAGAAGGCCTACACTGAACATGGATCCTCTGTCTCCCTTACCCTACTTTATTTTGACGTATCTCTAATCACCTAATGTATTTCATACTTCACTCTTTTGTCAGTGGCTTCTGCTACTCCCCCATGTAGACATAAACATGTGCACATACAATCACTTACTCATCTCTCCTTTGTCACTGTCACTGTCACTTGCCAACCCCCTGGAACAGCACCTGGTACTAGACAGTGCCTATCCAGTACAGGTTGTTGACTAAACATGACCAATAATCAAATGTCTACTTTGAAAGCCACTGAATACTGAAACATATCAGCTCATATTTTTTGTGTAAGCACACACCTACTTGTCTGTATCAGTTCAGTTGCCTGCGATACTTTATGATGCATGACTGTATAGTCAGTCATGTTGAGGTGCTGTCTTTAGGGCCAAGATCATGCTCAGAACAGTACTAACGAAGCTGTCACTTGTGGCTTCTGATAGGGCCAAATGTGATCAGGAATCTCTCAGGAATTGTGAGCACCAAGCTTCCATACAAGAGAGCACTGACCCAGCATTGGAGAGTGGCTTCTTGTGAGTGTTTGGTGACTTTTTGCCCTGCAAAAGCAGATAGACACACTGTGCTTTCTATGCCAGTCTCATTGTGGACAGAGATATGAGAGAAGGATTAAGGAATAAAGTACCTTGCCCAGGATATGTAGTAAATAAGAAAGGGTATGAGTAAGTGACACATTTGTCACCATGCTATTCAAAATACTTAATACAAATTGTATTTCTCTTTCTGTAAAAAAAAAAAAAAAATGTAGGTTATTCTTGGGGAGAATCTGACTTCGAATTGTCCAGAGGTTATCTATGAAATTAAAGAAGAAACACCTGTTTTCTACAAACTCATTCCTGACCCTAGGAAGAATAACTACATCTATCTAACAGCTGGGAAAGAGGTAGGTGGAAATACTAGTTATTGCTTCTGACTTATGAATAAAAAATATTTAATTGATGTCATTATCTAGTGGCAAAGCTTTTACTTTCAACTACCGAGTTTTAACCCTGCTGCAGGCTTCAGGAAGAGCCCCGGTGGTTCACAAGCATGGAATTAAAGACTTTACAGCCTGTCAGTAAGTAAGCAAGAAATATTACCTATTTAGACAATTTTATTATTGGCTGTATTTCCAGCGCCAAGTTTTTCAGAGGAGGTTGCGCTCGAAAATGGGTGCATAATCAGCAAGGTAACTGAATTTACACATTTACCGTGTGGCCACCGAGCGGCTAGATGCATTTATGAATATGCCCACTGGGACTGGCTTTGAAATTAGAGGTTAAAATCAGGCCACACTCTCATACACATTCATGAACCAGGGAATATATGGCGCTCACCTTTTTTTTTCCTCTTAATTTATCTGGTTATTGTAATGTGGTTATTGTTCATTTGATTGCTCCTTTTCACAACCTGAAATAACAATAATACCTTTTAAAATTTTATTTATGTTTACAAAGTGCTTTCATCAAGAAGGAGAAAGAACACTAGGTGTTATGGAGCCCTCTACTGCCAGTGTGCTACTTGGTCTTTCGTTTCTCTCAATGCACAGCACCATGTGTATGCACACAAAGCATCTTGAAGAAAGCCAGTGGCGTGTGCTAATAATTGAGTGAGATAAAGTTATCCTTGTTTTATAGATGAAGAATCTAAGACTTGGAGAGAGGATAAATAATTAGCTCAAGGATATGTATATCATGTATGCATTAGTCTTCCTCAGATCTGGGCCCCAGACTCTGCCCTAATCCTAAAACCCACAATAAACAAGATCAGATCCCAGATTTATGAAGATTAAAGAGAACATTCTGGCTCAGTGCCTTTGACTTATGACCATTTGATCACATAAAAGTGCAAGGAAGATAATTGAGACTTAGAGAACCATGTCACGGATATAACGGATGCTTTCAGCCCACCCTGCTTTTCACTTTTTCCTTGGCACCATGCTTGGGACAGCAATGACAATGAATGATGGCCACAGGTTCACAGAGCCACAGAGCAGGTGTGCCAGCCCTGCTGGCTTTTGGTGTTTTGAAAAGGCTGGGTAAGTCCTAGTCCTGGCATGTGGAAAAGTCAGTGAGGACAAAGGGACTCCATCACCCCCAGTTCTGTAAATCAGGGCTTCACCAGAGTCCTCTATGCTGGTGTCCAACTGCTTCTTGTTTTGTTTCTTCCCAAGGGCTCTCCTTTTTTGAAAGATTTTGTCTATTCAACGAACTATGTATATTAAGTAACCATTCCCATTCCCAGATTTTCTTTGGCTAGGGCATCTCCAAGCTGCCAACCAAGGTACTGATTAGCTACCTCACATAGCTGATAAAAATTCCAACCCCCACAGCAAAGACACTAGAAGTCTGGCTCTATCTGATTGTGTTCTTCCACGTAGCTATTTTAAATATTGCAGAATTGCTCCTAAATGCTCATTACTACTGCCATATGCATTAACAGAACCCCAAATCCCAGGACTGTAGGCTGGAAACCACTGTGAAAACCACCAGTGATTGACAGGTAAAGAATTCTAGCCTGTTGTCACTCAAAGCCTGAAATCCTGGGTAGAGTTATTAGTGGGGCATCAAAATTGTTCATCAAGTACATTATTTGGGATTACTGCTGGAGAGCCTATTGGTTAACTCTTGTTGAACAAATATAACCCCTAGAGAGGCAAAAGCCAAGGAGGGTCCCTTTCTGTATAGTTCTGGGAAATTGTAACAACTGAACCAAAAAGCCATAGGAAATTCATGAAATAGTGTAACATGTGCCCCTTAAACCAACTCACATGGAGGCATATGCATTGGTGGATAATAGTAACTGTCATGCGTTACCAAACTAGGAAGGCAGCCCAATGTAGTATTTAGGGATTCTGTTTTACATAGAGCTGTGCTTCTGTCTTTCAATGCTTTGAGTAGCTCTTCTCAAAGAATGTTCTGGGGACTCAGATTCAACTAAATGTTGTGAGTGAAATCAGTCCTAACATCAGTCGTTGTTTACTGTGCCGCTCTAGAGGGCTCAGCATATTCAAAAGCTCTCCCAAGTTTATGCTAAGAAAACCTATTTAACTTTTCCAATCTAAGGTTTCACACTCATTAGACCATGGAACCCTTCCCTCACCTAATAGCAATAGCCAGTATTTATGACATCCATTATTTAATATGTGTCAGACAATGTTAGTAATAACCTCATGGAGTTGGTTGCACCCTCACCATTTTACAGATGAGGAAACAAGGTTAGAGAGATTACGTGACGCTTATTAAAATCCCTCAGAATTAGAAAGATGTTTTGTGAGCTACAAGGAAATAAATATCCACATTCTGGTTAATTCTGGCTCAGACTCGTGGTCTGTCGGCTGCATCTGCCAGAGGCATAGAGGGCTGAGAAACAGAAGGGCGCAGTCATTCTCCATGAAGTCAACCTAGCAGGGAAGCATCCTCCTCAGGACCTTCCATTTTCTTCACAGACCCCTTGCAGAACTCTCTGTTTCTCTCACCCTTCTTAAGGAGTCTTTAATACCCTTACGCACATGCGACCTCCCAGAGTAATGGTTTCCATGAGTCTCCTCACTACTTCCTGTGTGATTTCTCTTCAGAAAAGGTGACCTGAAAAAACTGAGGTTCTCCCCAGCTCCCGCTGCTCTAGCTGTGCCCCACTTGGCCACTCTGTAAGCTGCTGCTTCTTTGCCACTAGAGGCGTGAAGGAGGAATAGGGAAGTGGTTTAAGCACTCCCCCTGCTTCTTTTATTTTCACCTCCAGTGGGAGCAAAGATGTCAGGAGCTGAGGCAATGGTGCTTCCCTCACAGGGCTGAGGGAGGCTGATGCTGGCCCCTTCTTTTACACATTCTCTGCCAACTCCTGCTGACCCCCCTCCTGGGCAGAGCCATTTGTTATTCCCAAATGCTCACTTCCAAAGTGCCACTGACTGTCCCTGAGCGTAAACCAGGTGACCTGATTCCGTGATCCCTGTGGAAATGATTATTCACAGAGCAGAAAACCATCTGGAGGTCAGGCTCACTGAGGAGAGCTCTTACCAACGCAGGTTCCTAGGCCTCACCCCAGACCTGGCAAGCATCTCAGCTGCAGAGGAGTCTGGGAATACAGTCATGCCTCTGCATCCTTGTGGATTGCTTCTAGGAATCCCCGGGATACCCAAATTCATGGATGATAAAGCCCCTCATAGGTTTTCTTATAAAACCTATGCACATCTTCCCATATATGTTAAATCTGTATAGAGTACAGAGAATACCTAACATAGTATCTATGCTATGAAAATACTAGTCATTCTGTATTGTTTGGGCAGTACGAGAAGGAAAAATGTACTGAACATGTCCAGGCAGGATTCTTCTCAAGTACTTTTGATCTGCCTGACTTGCTGGGTATAGAGTCCACGCACAGAGAAGGCTAACTTTCAAAAGCTCACCTGGCGACTGTCAACCACCACTTCCTATCCTAGAGCTCGAGACCTGCCACCTGACACCATTGTGGAGACACTGAGAGTTCAAGTTGATAAATAAACTCCTTGTGGCCCTTCATCAGATAAGGTGGTGGCATGCTCTTCGCTATTGCCTATAATTTCATCTGAACCACTGTCATCTTTATTTTTAGGTGAGGAGAATTCGTGTCGCAAACTGCAGTAAGCATCAGTCCTGTCTGGAGTGCTTAACAGCGGCAGACCCACACTGTGGCTGGTGCCACCTGCAGCAAAGGTATTTCCTGAATTTTTTCTGACCAGTCACAATTTTGAGAACGCATCACACAGCAGAACACTTGTTGCCCCACTTTAAAGCTCCACCCTGGTAACTTGGAGAGGAGGGCTTGGAGGGCACTTTTCCAAGACAGCACTGTTGGGACATAACCCTCGTTCCTTCCTCAGGGTATTTCCTGCTGGGTCAGTGTCACTGAGCCATTTGCCCTAGGCCACTCAGAGCCACCCCATCTGGGGGCCAGATGGGAATGAGCATGGGACCTCAAAGGGAAAGGGCTAAGCAGGCAGATCTTCTTGTACTTTCTACAGACTTCCCCAAGATTCGAGAGAAAGGCAAAAGATTCTCCCTCAGAGGGGATAAAAGAATAGGGATGTTTGAAAATTTTCAAATGAATACTCCTTGTGTCGCGTATTCTGTTCGCTCAGTGGAAGCTTATTATTGATGGTGCTGTCTCATGGTGCGCGGGAGGGCTGCGGGCCTGACGTACAACCGTGGTCTCCAGGCAGAATCTGCCCAGCCTGGTCTTGAATTACGATGTACACGACCTATCTAGGCTCTGGGGCGACTTGTAGCGGCTTCCTCACCATGGCAGTTCTTAGCATTTCTGAGACCAGGGCTGCTTGGATTCGCTGTTGCCATGGCAACCCAGTACTCTGGTTCTTGCTACAGAAGCAAGGAGGAGAGAGCCTTAGCAGCGGCTCAGGAAGGAAAGGGAGGGAAAAGAAAATAAACCACATAACAGTGTCTGTCAGCTCAGTGCTTTCAGTTTTTAAAGGTGAAGAAGGATAAGAAAGAGGGACACAAGCAGGGAGCTGCCGAAGGCCTAATAGGGGAGCAGTGGCGCGAAGAAAACAGCGCTAGTGAGAGAACTCGCAGCTGAGGCAGGGGAAGCCAAGAGACCAGGAGGGAAAGGGGTGCAGGTAATGGAAGCGAGAGGCTCAGGAAACAAACTAGAAATATAGGTACGGGATTAATTAAGAGTTTGTGGAGGAGGTCGCGAGCCCAGCTTCCGCAAGACCAGAGACAGCCCTTGCCTCCTGCTTCACCTTCTTCCCCAGGCCGGTCTCCGTCTCCGCGCTGGCAGACAAAAGAAGCAAGCTCAGGAAAATTCTCATGAATAATTGTAATTGGGTAGGAATCTTTTCTTCCCGTCGCTTGCCGAAGACCAGAGTTTTAGAAATTGCCTGATTATCGCCACTACCTTATCATTGCACTCCCACCGAGCAGTCTCGCCACAATCTCAGAGATGTGTGTCGCTTCTCTGTATTTGTCCAGCTGTATGTAGGAGTTAATTCGGCCAGAGTGGTTTATGCGAGTGGTGATTAAGTGACCACACACAGCTAGTGGCTACCGTGTCAGCAAGCACGAATCTAGAGCTGATGATGGGAGACAACCAGTCGTAGGTTAGTTGTATTTGGGTGGTGCTTATAGAAACCTTAGGATCAGACCAGAGAGGGAAAATGGACTGAGAAGTTTGAAAGCAGAGCGTTGAATTAATACAGTGTTCAGGGATCAAGGAGGAGGAAGGAAAGTGGAAGAAGAGATAAGGAGGGGTTGGCCAGAAAGGAAAGACAGAAAGGCTGAGGGAATGATTCTCCTGCACACCAAGAGAAAGGAGGAGGGAGGGACAGTGACCCACTGTGCCAGCTACTGCGCAGAGGTCAAAAGGACAGTGGATCCATTGGACTTGGTGGGTGGTGATTGGTGACCGTGACAGAGGTCAGTGCTAAAGTTGCAAAAGACAATGGGAAGAGCGGAGGACAGTTAACAAGGAAAACTCCTTTGAGGAGTTTTGTAGAGAAAAGCAGCAGGGGAAGAAATGGAACAGATGCTGAAGTTGAAAGTGGAGCTCAAAGAAGAGTTTGTGTTTTGTGAGGTCCACAGAATAATCATGCATTTTGTGCTGGCAGAATTCCAGTAGAGAGTGAGCAGCTGATCTGCAGAAGAGAGGAGAGCCATGTGATGGTATCTCTCAGCTGATGACCTAATGGCCAGCCACAAGTGGGAGCCTGGATGGCTCCTCCTCAGGATAGGGCGTAGGAGGAGAATCTGGGCCCAGTACAGGAAGGTGAAGAAACAACGGCAGGGTCATAATGTTCCATCACCTTTACTGACTTTAGACCAGTGAGAGGTAGGAGAAGGCCATGGAGAGACAAGAGAGCAGGAGAGAAATAGGTGACAGGGCAGAGAGCAGAGTGGGAAAAGAGAGCACAGTTGCCAAGCAACTTTAGGGCACACTTGAGATTGGTGGTCTCGCTTTCAGAGTAGAGCAAGTAGTATGATTTTTCTCTCTTCGAGCTGCTTGCACTCTGGTGGCATCGTCATGGACCACAGGGGAATTCAGTTAAGCTAGAGTTGTGGTGAGTGCATCAAGGGAGACTAGGATCCCAAAGGTGCATGCAGGGATGCTATGGAGGGGTGGATACCTGGCAGTATGGCTGATGTAGGGTGTGCCCCCAAAGCACAGAGAGGGCTGGATCTGGACTATGTGATGCTGGAATTGATTCGTGGTGCAATGCTAGTCTCAAGAACACTGAGCCAAGGGTGTGTGAGTGTTATCCACCTGAGCAGTCTGGATACAATAAAAAAGGGTCAGAAAGATGCTGCTCAGGTCTCCTGTTTACCTTACTACCTCTGGTCCCCATGAACTGGCTCTACTCTGGGATGTCCATCTGCCAAGCCACCCTGACTTAGAGCCAGCTGAGTATGGACTAAAATCTCTACAAATTGTGAGCTAAATTAAGCTTTCCTCCTTGTCAGGTATTTTGTCTCAGCAAAGAGAAAAGCAACTAGCACATCTGGGCACCAGAGAGGAAAGCAAGTGGGTGGGCAAGGGGTGTGAAATGGCACTGGGATCCCAGCTGTGATTGGAGAACTGGAAAGGGCTGGGTGACAGCTGAAGTCATGGAGCAGTGGGGTTATTGATGATGATAAAATCTAGAGGGTGACTGTGTGTCTGAAGTAGTATGGGAGATAAGGTCACTGGCAGAGAAAGGCCAAGGAACTGAGGTGGTAGCCAGAATAGTCAATGGATGTCTCGTCTGTGTGGAAATTGTGATCACCCAAGAGAATGGGTGAACACCCAGAGTGAGTGTTGGGAGGAGCGGGGAGCCAAGCAGTCAAGAAGTGAAGGGCGGTGGCCCGGGGCAGGCCTGGTTGTAGGAGTCCACAGCATGCTGAGGTAGCGCCTAGGGATGGCACAAGCTCTAAAGCTGGCATGTGGCTAGGGACAGATCTGCCTCTTGGAGAGGCAGTGGACAGGCCAGGGAAGCCCTGTCTGTAAGGGAGAGCTGCTTCTGCTAAGACCCAGGTGAGAAGCTGAGGACCTCTGGTCCTTCCTGGTCACTGCTGATAATTCTAGCAAAAACCTGCTTCTTGCTTCCCCTGTGTCAGCTTTTGCTTCCTTACCCCTGCCCTAGTGCCCTCTTAGGACAATAATTTAAAAGCCAAAGTAGTTCATGTCTCTCCACAGCTTCATGACTGCTTCTGCTTTCCATCTTAGTGGAACTAAGAGTCTTTCCAACTCCACGGACAAGACTTGGTTTGATCCTGGCCCTCTCTCTTTGCTCACTTCTTCTGCCACTGTCTCCTTTTGTCCCTCTGTCCTAGTCACACTGACTTTCTTTCCAACTCAAGAATAGCCAGAATGTGTTCCTGCCACCGGAGGTGTTTTGCCCCTGCTATTTCCTCATTCCAGAATATTCTTCCCATAGATCTTCTCACAGCTGGCTCTGCTTCGACCATCTGGTCCTAGAACACACATTTATCTCCACCTGACCAAGCAGTCTTAATTAGCCTTGGTACGTTTCTGGTTTCTTCCTAGCCCATCACTCTGACCTTATTTCTCTACCTCCCCCTTTATTTTCAAATATAACATGTGCAAAAAGCCTATGTCGAATGAGTGAGGTAGACTGTCCCAGGAGCTGCTTGAGATTTGTGCCTTAAGAGGAGAAAGCATTTTGGAGCCAGGGAGTGATCACAGCCCTGTGTCAGATTACAGGATTTCAAACTGGTTGGTTCTGGCCTAAGATGAAATGCAACTTAGTCTTAGATCTGTGACTCATGTTAAGCTCCCAGTACCATTCAAAATTAAGAACTCTAAAGGGGGGTGTTTTCTTACAACTATAGAGCACCCCACTGTGTTTATTTCAAATGTCACAGATTTATTTAGAAAAAATAATTTATTTTCTCTATTGAGATGGTTGAACTTTCTTATCTACATGTCTAGAAAGTGGATTTGGGAAAAGGGAGCAAGAAAACTGTCTTAACTTCATTTTGATTGAGGGTGAAAAGTAGGCATGCAGGATAGGCAGATAAAAGGCAATTAGATAAACAATGAGCTCTAAAAAGTCTAGCATTGTATTGTGGGAAACCCAGATCCAACCTCTACTGAATTTGTGTGTGTGGGTGGAAAGTGATTTTTTGCAGGCTGAATATCTTGGGTTTGGAAGCCGTTTCTCAGTTTCTCCCATACTGCAAGGCATAGTGCATGTGTTCAGTTATGGATTTCCACAAAACTGGCAATCCCCACCCAATGAACGGGTGAGGTTCTAAAAGTTCATTTGCAAGTTTGTTTGGCATGTGAAGTACATTTGCCTGTAGATACAATGTCATAAATTAAAGACTGATTCACAAGCCAGCCCATAAAATTCAACTTATTTAATTTCAACAAATATTTGTTGAACATTTACCAAGAGTCCCATGTGGGAATTGAGATACCTTAGGTGCTGTTGAGAGAACTCGGATGCCATTCTTGTCTTCAAGGGATTCCCCTACCAACTAGGGAAGCAGGCCTACCAATGGCCAAAATTCATCTATCCATCCATCCATCCATCCATCTATCCATCTTCCACCCACCCATCCATCCACTCACCCATTCACCCAACCACCCACCCACCTACCCATCCATCCTTTCTTTCATTCATACATTTAATCACAGTTCTTGACCCAGCATCTACAGTGCCCTAAGCTCTATACTCAGGGTTGGAGACAGAGATCTTGCCTATATGGAGTTTGCCATCTAGTGAGAGACACAGATATAAGTGTACTAGTCAGATGTTTGCTTCAAAATACTGCAAAATACACACATTTGCATTTGCTTTTCTTGCTCATAGGTCCATCTTTCATCTGTGGGTTCCATGTCATGCTGCAAGTTGGGTTTAGGGTTCCTCCACATGCTGCAGTTTTGTAGAGTTCTTCTCATTAAGACAGGTAATGAAAGCACAGGACACCAAACTAAGCAATGCCACACACTCAGAGCCTCTGCTCACAGCACATTGGCTGACACTCCACAGCTTGGGCCAGCCACATAGCCAAGTCCAACATCAGCAGGAGAGGAAACCATGCTAGACATACTCCGGGAGGAACATTATGAAATGGCATGACAAAAGGCAATAGGGACATGTAAATATAGGCAAGGGGGATTGAAGAAATAATCCAATAGGCAAAGGAGGTGGATGAACAAGAGGATAATAAGGCCAGCATAAAGGGCCGGTGGTGTAGTTCAGTGGATTAAGTGCTTAGGGAAGTGCAGAGGGGCCAGAGTTCAGCTCCTGGCCCCTGCCTACCACACCAGCCCTGCTCTCGAGTGCGCTGAGATGGTGATGGAGTCTGGGTATGGTGGTGCATGCCTGTAACCCCAGCACTTGGGAAGTAAAAGCAGGAGGATCACTATGAGTCAGTAGTGAGACCCTGTACAGAAAAGAAAGAAAGAGAAAAAGGCAAAGAAATAAGGCTAGCATAGAGGAAGTGTGAATCTCATGGGGCATGTAAAGAGCATTTAACCTAAATGGAAAAGGTCAGGGAGGACTCCTTAAAGGGTAAATCTAAGCTGAACCTGACCTCTAGGCAGATCGTAGCTAGATCTAAAAGAGGTTGGAGAGATTGACTAAGAGGACAGGATAGAAAAGGCAAGGAACAGTGGGAGAGCCTGACCCAATGCTCTAAAAAGACAAGCACACAAGATACAGGGGAGTGTTGGGACATGAGGGGCATGGTAAGCAGGGTAGGTGAGGGAGGGTCTTGTGCCATGATAGAGAACTTGGGCTTTCTTGGAAAGACCTGAAGTGTTAGAGGAGCTGAGCAGATGAACCGTGTTTCAGAACAAGCACCCTGGATCCCAGGGGGGTTGAGGAGATGCTACTGGGTGCTGGCAGATCAGTTCACAGGTGGTGTAGACCAGTGAGAAACTAGTGGCTGAATCAGGGTGATAGAGGAAGGAAATCAGTAAATTTGAGAGATACTTGGAAGCTGTTAGAAGGTGGCACCAACAGGAACTGGTGATTAATTGGATTCGCCCTTGAGTCTCACACACTAAAAATAGGCCATAAGATAAAAAATAAAGTATCAAGGTGGCCACTGTTTTTCTGCAAGATGTGTTCTTTCTTCCTGGATCTAAAACTTCTCAAAGGAAATAAAAAAAGTGCTACCCAAATACGTACTGGATTCCTCCAGTACCCTGGGCAGTGGATTAGGCCTTAGGTTGGAGGGTAGAGAACGGGCATCCATGTTGGATGGGGTAGAGGACCCTGAGCGATGCCAAAGCTCAGTCTCGGAGCTGGAAATGGGTGAGGCATCTTTCTCTTAGCAGCAGTGTGGGGACATTGGTGTTGATGTCACAGGGCAAGGAGTTACAGGGACCTAGCTTGTGTGACCAAGTTATATAGACTGAGGTGTCATTTACCAAGTAGGAAGAAGGAGAAATAGCTTGTTGTAGAAGCACATACCCAAGGTGTTGACTTCTACTCCGGCAGCAGAGAAAGATCCAGAACTTAGCATGGTTGGGACAGAATCCAAGCTTCTGCATGATCTGATTTATTTTTTCTTCTCTGCACCCCATCTCCTGTTCCCTAAAGTAGGTTTCATGGCAGTGCCCACCCTAGGGCATTGCCAAGAAGCTGAAATCAGTTAAAGTGTGTGAATTATGAGGCCCAGGGCCTTGTTCTTAGTAACTGCCAAGCTAGGTTAGCAATGGTGGGAGCCAGGGAGGGAGTCCTTGGTTGTCCCTGAGGTTGGGAAAGGCTTCCAGAAGAGGTGTCCATAACATGGCTTCGAGAAGGCTGAGCTAACTTTCCCAAAGGAAGAGTAGTGAAGACATTTCAGGGAGAAGAAGCCACCACACAGAGAGATCTCCTCAGGAAGTAGTAGACTGGATTCTGTTGTTAGGACAGTGGCCCTAGAAAGAAGGAAGGGAGGAAGGAAGGAAGGAAGGAAGGAAGGAAGGAAGGAAGGAAGGAAAGAAGGGGTGAGGGGACTAGGTGGAACCCGGATGGGAGGGTTCTGTTTAGATTTTATTAGTTTATGCTGGCAACTCACAAAGCACTGTAAACAAAGATTATGTCTTTAAGAGATTTGTGTTTTTGAAAGATTATCCATATGGCAACTGCATTAACGTAATGTTAGTTGTACTGAGCTACACCCGTACTCTCCCAAGGCCATGCTTGTCTGGGACAACTTGTAAAGAGTGAGTTAGCTTGCATCTTTTCTTGAGCTATCTACTTGGTGGCCATTTGTCCCAATGTCACCTGCTTCTTCACCTTTCCCAACACCTCCATGTACTTCCACTTGCTTGGGTCTCAGTCACATGGTGGACTCTGGGCTGGGTCCCCTTCCAAAAATGGGCCAGGCAAGAAAGACCACACTTGCCTGTACTGTCCCATCCTGTTATGTTCTACCCTACATGGATTTGTGTAGAGTGAAGTCAGAGCCTCAGGCATGCTAGTGATGAGGAACCTGGAAGTCCTTCTCAATTAACTGCATACATTTAATATTTGCCCCATATTCTTCTGTGTGTTTCTTCTAAGGTGACAGTTGGAAGACCTTTAAGCAGCTCCTGTAGCTGTTTTGAGGTCTTCAGCTATGAAGCTTGGGTGTCTTAGTTTCCTGAGACTGCTCTAACTAATTGCCACAAAGCTGGTGGCTTGAAACAACACAGATTTATCCCTCATGGTGCTGGAGGCCAAAAGCCAGCAGAGTCTTCCCTCTTAGCCCTCTAGGGAATGACTCGTCCTCATTTATCCTGGCTTCTGGTGGCTCCTGGTGCTTCTTGGCTTGTGGCAGAACTACTCTATCTCTGCCTCAGTCTCACATGACCTCCTTCCCTGCATGTATCCAGCTCTCTCTCTCTCTCTCTCTCTCTCTCTCTCTCTCTCTCTCTCTCTCTCTCTCTCTCTCTCTCTCATAGATAGAAACATACCAGGGGCTGCAGACTCTTAAGTCTAGGGTGATTTCACCTTGAGATCCAAACCAGTTACATTTTCAAAGACTCCATTTCCAATTAAGGTGACTTTCAGATGTTGGGCGTTGGGGTTAGTTTGAGGAGCTCTATTCAGCCCCTATGTAGAGGGAGGGAGATCGCGCAAAAATTGGAATGGGAATAGCATGTTCAGTTAGTGATCAGAGCCATGAAAAGAAGTAAAACCAAGAAAGGGGATGGAAACGCTGTTATAAGCAGGGAAAGCCACAGTCTAAAACAGGGCAAAAGGGCATCCTGGAGGGCCTCTCTGGGCAGAGGCAATTATATCCGGCTTTGGCGGTGTCCCCCTTCAAAAGCCATTGCAGTATTTAAGAGTGGTTAGGAAGACTATGTGGACAGATGATGGTTCTAAGTCTACCACTGTAGCTCTTTTTCAGTCTGGTATGTGTCCTTGAGCAAGTCCCAGGCTTAAAGTCTTTGCGGTGACGTTCCTTTATGGTCCAGTGCTGCTCTAATGACAGCGATAATTATAATGATGGGATCTGGGGGCAGCCTCTCCTTCTTGTGTGAGGACCCCATTGTGCTGACTAATTGCGTAGAAGCAAGTAGGACAACTGTCTGTGGGGTGGAAGCAGCAGGAAGCAAAGAGGAGGACACCGTTCTGGCCTTGGAGCATTGCAGGGTTAGCACAGCACAGCTAAACCCTGGATCCAGGTTATGAAAATTCTGGACGGTGCTCGGGGTGGGTGGTCTTCTACTAACACTGGAATGAGGGGCTGGGGTTCTCTGGGACCCTGAGGGCCTTCAGTGTCTATTAGAGGAGCTGTGGCTTACTCCTACTTGTTGCAAAAAGAAGATGAAGAGGAAGCAAAACTGTTAAGGGGGCGCAGTTCCACCTTGTCATTGCAGATAGTTGGCAGCAGTTGGCACGGGAAGGATCATCACCTTGCTCAGAAGCCAGCGTGTTTGGTTTCTTGTTTGGATTTTGGTAGAGCTGACAACTGGTGTCCTCAGGCCTCCACCTCCAAACTGCGGTGCTTATCTGTACCATCTCTTTAATCGGTGCTCTCTGACTTCTACCAAGCCCCATTAAGAACATTCTTTCTAGTAAATATATGTTTTTAGTGGAATGGATTTTTTTTTTTTTTTTTTTTTTTTTGCAGTGACCTTATCTCAGGCAGTATGCACTCCTAAGTATGTATTGATTGGCTTTTAAAAATTCCTCAAATGTTTTTGCTAGTCCTGTGACCTGATATTCGCCCTGTTCCCAGAAACTGCTGCATTCAGAACTAGTGTTCCGATTTGCATCCTAATGCCTGCCTGCTGGTCCTGGTTTCTGGTGTTGTAACATTTTCTAATGTTTGGCTGTTTTCATTCTGCTATATGGAGCTTGTGCCATTTCTCATAGGCTAAGGGCAGGATTTGCTATTTCCCTCAGGATGTGATATAGTTGCCACCTGTTTATTGGTGAGGAAATTGATTCCTGCAACAGCGAAGGAATGTGTTCCCAGTTACACAGGGGTTGCAATGGAGAGCTGTTTAGAACCCAGGCTTTCCTGATCCAAGCAGCATTATTTTCCTATTTTTATATCCATGGTATCTATTTTTTTCTGAATGCATCCTCTAAATGCTCATGTTTGTGGTGCGCATTTGGACATGAGAACATCAAATTTTAGCACATTTACCACCCACTGAAGAACCACATGGGGCAAAGGCCACAAACCCCTTTTGTGAGGGCATTTTGGTCTGAGAATATGTTTTATGTGTGCTAAATAGATCCAAGTTTCAAGACAAAGGCTGGGTTTCTACCACCAGTTAGCAGGCCAGCTCAGTGAACAAAAATCAATGAAGCAAATTATGCTGGTATCATGGAGACCTGGACAAGAATGTAGACACTTTCAAATTGAATTCTTAATCCACTTGAGCTAACCTGTGTTGAATACAAGCCATGGGCCAGTCCCTGTAGTAGGCTTTAGGAAAGGCAAAGATGGAGAAGCCTTTGTCTTGGAAAGCTTGGAGATTGATGGGAGAGGTGATTCCCAAATAAGCGCTTTAATAACTGCTCTTCAAGGCATGAAGAGATCCCAAAGAACCCATTAGTTCATAAGGAAGGAGCATAGTGATTGAGAATCTTCCAAGAAGCCTTGAACTATTTCTGCCCTTGCGTACAGGAAAGGTATGATGGCCATTGGGCTGATGTGTGGCTGGTTGGAGCTGCAGGCATCTGGTCTAATTCCCTTTTTCTCACTACTATTTTATACTTGTTTGATGTATGTCACCCTCTTTTTCTTAAATTTTGTTTTATTTGACTGCATTATAATAATAGCTGCTGATACCCAAGCATTTTGATTGTAGCTCCATGGCGTAGGAACTATATTATTTGCATTTCCGCAGATGGAAAAGCCTGAGACACACAGAGGATATAGATCTTGCTCAAAGTTGCCATGTCCCCAGTAGAATTCTGCCCCCTTGATTTCACTAAGTTCTAGCCAAGCTGGTCTATTTAATGGGTTCTATGCAGATACCATGCTTAAGTGAGCATAGAGGCTCTATATATGTTATTCCTGCTACTGAGATAGCTTTCCTACAACTTGTAATGTGACTATGTGGTTCTCCTCCTGGAACTCTGAGCTGAAATGCTCAGTTTCTTGACCAAGCTATCTACAGTAGGCTCATTCCTACTGAAGCACTGGTTTCTACAGAATTTCTTTAATTTGAAATTATTGTAAGTGCTTATCAGTTTACTTAATTTTTTGTCTGTGTGTTACACTTAATGGGCATATTCACTGATTGATGCGTGTTCAGTGTCTACCATAGTGTATGGCATCAGATGGGCACTCAATAAATGTACGTATAGAGAATTACAGGTGTGGTGCCTTCTTCTGGGGTGGAAGCTGCCTCGTCAGAGGACCAGGCCACCCTCCACTGATGCAGTGCACTGAGTCTACTTAGGAGCATGTGCACAGTGCATTAGGGACCCAGGGGAAGAAGCATTCACTTTGCGTGGAGATTGGGAAGACATCACAAGGGAGGATGGCACTGAACTAGCCCTTGAATTCACCTTGACTTCACCCAGATGTTGCAGGCCATTTCAAGCAGGGGGAGCATCACTGCGCTTGGCAGGGCCTGACATATGTGCACTGCAGGTGTTTATCAAATGCCAGGTGCTGTTTGCTAGATATCAGAGATTTGTGTTTTTAGGAGCTTGCAGTCTAGGTAAAGAGACAGACTGACCAACCTGCTAGGTCAGGACCAGAAGTGAATGTAGAAATGCCTGCTGTAGGCAGAGTTATGGGAGGCACTTGGGCAGGGTTTGCTGTAGGCAAAATGGCACCACTGGATGTTCTTGAGGCCGGGATGCTATAATCAGTGGTGTGCTGGATGTATGGGTGGGTGTAGATCAGAGGCACTGGGGGCTGGGGCTACAGGCCAGATGACTGGTGATGTGTGATAATGGCATGCAGAGGATAACTTAGAGCAGTGATGGAGAACCTTTTAGAAATCAAGCATTGAAACTGCAACTCCAAATCCATATATTTACTGCCTGGCACTGCTGCTCCTTTCCAAGCATGTGCATGGCCCATGTGTGTGATGTTATTGATGTGCGGCTGCCAGGGAAATGCTGGGGTGACTTGACTCCAGTGCTGACAGAATAGGCTGTGTGTGCCATGCCTGCTGAGGCATGCATCCCATAGGTTTGCCACCACTGGTTTAGAAGATGCTCAGTGGTTGAGTGTGAGGGTTACCCAGTCACCCTAAAGTCAGCCTTCTAACATGATCTGTCCCATGGATTGTTGCTCATTAGGCAAGACAGGGCAGCATTTCCTGGTGTTTATGAGTTTCTAATCTCTCAGAAGAATCTCTGGCCAAAAGATCAAAGATAATGCACCTTTTATTCTTGTATTAGAAAGTTCTAGTACACAATAGCATATTCAAGGTTCTAAGAAGAGTGCAACAGCAAAATTTGTTTGAGTTTATTTAACTTCCACTTTCCAATGTTTTTAGCCATGGAACCCTATCTTACTGTTGACACCCTAACAAACCAAGGGACACACTTTAAAGAAAGCTGAGGAATGGAATGGAATGGAATGGAATGCAATGCAATGGACTGGAATGGAATGGGAAAGAAAGAAAGAAAGAAAGAAAGAAAGAAAGAAAGAAAGAAAGAAAGAAAGAAAAAGAAAGAAGTGGAATGAGTGGCACAGGATGGGATGGGAAGAAAAGGAAAGGGAAGGAATGGAATGGAATGGACAGAACAAAACAACAGAATGGAATGAAGCTCATATTTTTCTATACGACTCACTTGGGGGGACCTGTTGAATATCATCTTGGTCTTTATGATGGTACTTCTTTGGTGGACTCTACAGTAGGAATAGCTTGATAAAGCAGTAAGAGTGCAGGCATCAGTAGTGGACACTACTCTAACTAGGCTCTGTGTGCCTCAGGTCCTTTATCTTTGGAATGGAAACAGTAACGTTAATGCTTGTTCTATAAAGTGGCTGTGAAGATGCGTGAGTTTACTGTAGAAAGTGCCAAGAATAGTACTGTATCCAAATCACCAGGAAGGAGCTCTGGTTTGAGTGTGTCCCCCAAAGCCAGTGTGTTAGAAACTAAGTCTCCCAGGCAACATCCTCCTGGGGTGATTCATGACAGGTTTAAGAGGCCTGAGGAGCTTGAGCCCCTCTGCCTTGCATTCTCTCCTGCCTTTCTGCCTTCTGCCATGCGCAGTCTAGCAAGAGAGCCTTCCCCAGATGCAGCTCTTCTGCCTAGAGCTTTCTAGCACCTAGGATTGCAAGAAGTCTATTTCTCTGTGAATGACTCAGCCAAATGTGATGACACGCCCCTAATCCTAGCACTCAGGAGGCTGAGGCAGGAAGAGTGTGTGGCATTCAAAGCCAGCCTAGACTATAGAATGAGCTCAAGGAACTGTACAGCAAAACCCTGTTGAAAAAAAAAAAAAAAAAAAACC
>PVJA010008130.1:0-37977 GCA_004027025.1 Myocastor coypus
TTTCCTCTGCTGTGAGTTGTTGCCCTTGGCATGTCTACTCTGCCTTGGAGCCAACCAAGTATAGACTGAAACCCCTACAAACAGCCAAATAAACCTTTCCTTCCTTAATTTTGGGCGTCAGGTGTTTTGTCTCAGCAATAAATGTAACCAAGACAGACTCCAACAAGAGACCTTTTCATTTTTATTTATTTTTTGTGTATTTGGTTGTTACAGGATCTCACTGTGCAGCTCAGACTTGTGGTGATCCTCCTGCTCGCAGCCTCCCCATTGCTGGGGTTACAGGTGTGCACCACTACACCTGGACTCTGGCCAGCTGGGCCCGCCCTGGGGGTGGGGCTGGTGTGTCATACAGTGCTGGGGATTGAACTGAGGTCCCTGCAAGCTTGCCTCAGAGATGCTTTAGTCCACTGAGCTATCTTGCTGGCCCCAAGAGACCTTTCTAAATGGGAAGACTATTATGTTGGCAATGAATTGTCCTGAGAGACTCGAGGCCTAACTCCCCTCAGGGCTCAGGGCACAAAGGCATCTTGGAGACTACGGTGAGGCAAATCCTGGCCAATTCAATGTGCTACTTACTCACCCTGACATTTTAAGATCAGAGAAGCAGCCTCAAAGAACCACAAAGGAACAAAAAGGGGAAGAGATCACAACAGGCAGAAACGAAAGAAGAGAGTCAGGACCAACAGTGAGTGGCTACAGCAAGGGAAGAGTTTTTAGTTTCAAGAAACATAAATCAGCTTAGTCTAATTTAAGCAAAGGGAATTTGCTACATACCATTTATTACATTTCCAAGAAGGCCAGAAAACCTCTGGTTAACTCTGGAGTTAGAAAACAGTGCCCACAATTAGGCCTCATGGCTGGGGGTGGCTGGAGAGCTAGGACGCTATGGTGCCCAACAGTGCCACTTCCACTCGCCATGTCAGCCTCAACCGGCACAGCAGTTTCTTTACGTTTCTGGCTTCTTATTCATGGTAGGTTCCAGCCCAACTACAAACTGCGAAGTGATAATGGCTCTCATTGAACATGGCTGAATCCCCCAAGAAAGACGGCTTGTCTTCCCAATGCCCACTTCTTCCTTTTCCCACCCCAGTCGTGGATACCTTTCCCGTGCACACAAGGGAGCCCCTAGTCAGCGCCTTGTGTGTCGCTGAACCTACCCCTCAAACTCCAACCGTATCAGAAGTCCGTGAGAAGCCGGGCATGGTGGCACACGCCTGTAATCCCAGCACTTGGGAGGCTGAGGCAGGAGAATCAGTGTGAGTTCAAGACCAGCCTGGGCTACAAAAATGAGCTCAAGGCCAGCCTGAGCTGCATGTCAGGCCCAGACGTGGCATGGGTGTGACAAAGCTGGGAAGGCAAGTGTTTGGCATTTTCCAGTTCCAGGGTTGAAGATGAGCTCTTTGTCAACTGCAAGGAAATCCTCAAATACAGGAAAAGAGAATCAAAAAAGTAAGGCACGTTCACTGCAGTGCACTCTTTGGGCTGGCTCCCAGTTGTCACACATCCTTGGTGACATAAGGGAGTCTTTTTGAAAACCAAACTTAGGGTATTGCAAACCCAGAAATCAGAATTGGGAGGCAAGATTGCTGTGAGCTTGAGTTCAGCCTGGGATTCGCTGGGGTGTATGGTGAGTTCAGGCCACCTTGAACTGCAGTGGGACCCTGTCTCAAAAGGAAAGAAAAATTGCAAATAATTTATTTCCCAATTGGGCAGTTATTAAATGCTGAGAACCATGCATAGCATGTAAGAGCACAGTGTTGTGACTAAGCTTTATGTGCAGGATTTTTTGGTGTAGTATTTCTGAGGCTCAAGTAACTTAAATAAATTGTATAAATTCTCAGAGCTAACATGTGATGCATCCACAGTTATCATCCCTGGGCTGCCATCCTGCACCTATGTCCAAATATCCCACTGCCTACATTAGCGGCAAAATGATAAAACTAGTCTTAGTTGCATGATAAAGAGCTGATGTTATTTCTTTCTTCTGACATGAATAATACAATTTCAAGCCAATTCCTTCAGTAAGGAAGGCCATCGTAGGCTGTGCAGAGTGGACCGGCCTGTGCCTTCAGCCAAGGGGGGAATATATACAGAATGATTTCTTTTTTAAGCCGAGAGAATTTATTCCTATGGCTCAACATAACAAAATAACTGCATGGTATTTGGGACACTTACAGACAAAAGGAGAAATGTATATATCTCAAAAAGTGGCAAGCAG
This sequence comes from Myocastor coypus, assembly GCA_004027025.1. Classification (NCBI taxonomy): domain Eukaryota; kingdom Metazoa; phylum Chordata; class Mammalia; order Rodentia; family Myocastoridae; genus Myocastor; species Myocastor coypus. The sequence goes on from PVJA010008130.1 coordinate 2,219, forward strand.
TATATGATATCTAATATGTATTCCAAATAGATTGAAAGATGAAATACTTGACTTTTTCAACTGTAGTAAGGTTTACCTGCATACTCTTATTTTTAAAATATCTGAAAAAAAAAAATCTGAGAGCAGCCAGGCATGGTGGTGCACACCTGAAATTCCCAGTATACAGGAGGCTGAGGCAGGAAGACTGACATGAGTTCAAGGCCAGCCTACACTACATACTGAGGCCGTGTCTCAAAAAACAAAACACAAAACAAAATAAAATCTTTTTTTTTTTAAAGAGCAGATGATATTATGGACCTGATTCAGTCTATGTGGAGTTGTAAAAATAAACAATAAAAAACTTTCTCAAAAGGCTTGCAATTTTAAAGGTGAAAAGCACATACATGGTAACTACACTACAAAGGAATACAAGTGTCGCCAGACTAGTTGACAGCACTCTGTTCATTGTTTTTTTTTTTGCATGACCGGGTTTTAAACTCATGACCTTGCACTTGCCAGTCAGGCACTTGTGCCACGGAGCTATCTCCCCGGCCCCTTCTGTTCATTAAGGCTTTTTTTTTTTGTCTGTCTGAGGATGCCTTTAAGGCACACTGGGTGAGGCTTGCAGAGCTGGGGATTGAACCCAGGTCCCCTGGGCCTGACTGCATTGGCCTGAGCAGATGCTTAAACAAATGTGCAAGTTCGCAGGCCCCCTGTTCTTGTTATAGCATGTCTCCCACTGTGGTGAAATGATCAGGCTATTTGGCTGGCTGTCTCTATGAAGTGCAAACTGAGGGTGAACAGTGCCCTGATCCTCTTGTAATCCGCAGTCCTAGATTAGGGAGTAACCTACTGAGGGGCTCAAAGACTAAGAAGGTGAAGGCAGAAGCTTATCTGTCTTTCTGGTTCAGAAGAGTTTACTTCCATTTTCTGTACTATTTGAAGGCAAAGCATAGCTTGGTTAGCTTGCTAGAGTATAATACTGTGTTTTAAATTCATCCAGTAAAGATATACTACAACTTTTATACAACTTGAGGTTTTTTTTTTCTTTCTTTCTTTCTTTCTGTATTTAGGATAGGATCTACTGGGTCTACAGGGTCTCACTACAGACTGGATTCATAGTGATTCTCCTGTTTTCAGCCTCCCAAAGTGCTGGGATTACAGGTGCGTGCCACCACACCCAGTCTCAATTGCTGTCTCAGTGTGGGTCCTGGGGTACGGGTGGTATCGAGCCCAGGCCACTGTGCTTTAGTCTACTGAGCTATCAGGCTGGCCCTACAACTCGAGGTTTTAAAAACATCTCTACAAGAGCAATCAACTCAGCAGGTTCTGGCACTGACATTTTTCCTAGATTATATATATACCTGCACATCCATAAGAATCTGATCTGTGTAGTGAGACCCTATACACCCTGTATTATGTACGTTAAAGAACAGACATATAGGTACATTAAAAATAAAGTTGGAACAACTAAAGAATTTCATGATATCAAAGCCAACCCTACATAGTATACTAACAAATATTTTAGAGAGGGACCAAAATGACCTGAATTCAACAAATGAAAACAGAAAGATCCCACCAAATAGTGTAACCAACTATACATAGGAGAAAAAGTGGTAAACAGCAGTAAACAAAAGTCATGTCAAAAATAAAGTTGGGGGCTGGGCGCGGTGGCACACACCTGTAATCCCAGCACTCGGGAGGCTGAGGCAGGAGGACCGATGTGAGTTCGAGACCAGCCTGGGCTACAAAAGTGAGCTCAAGGCCAGCCTGAGCTGCACAGTGAGACCCTGTCTCAAAAAAGACAAATAAATACATAAATACATAAATACATAAATAAAATTGGAGGTTATAATTGGTTGAGTCAAATTTGAAGATTTTAAAAATAAAATATAGGCACACTCCCTTGAAATCAGCAGAGAAACCATCAATTGACAAGAGCTCAATATATTAATCACTCCAACACAGATGAATAAATGACAAGGTCTCTCGTACTGAAAGCTGTATGTCACATGTATTTTAACATTTTCACATGCAATTACATGAAGTTCTGTATATTTTAACAATTATACATATAATATTCCTCTGAAAAAAATTTTAAGTGCTTTTCCTCAGTTTAAAAACCTGAGGAATTAAAAAGTAAGGTAGTTAAGCACAGAAATCAAGATATAAAGCTTTTGTGCCTTCTGAATGAATGATCTTTTTTTTTTTTTCTGCAGAGACAGTAAAACTTTCTGCAGTTAAATTGTTTCACCCTTTCTATTTACTGGAAGGTGAATTATATACAGCAACAATGGAAAAAGACTAGGGCTGTTGTCTGTTTTTCAGTCATTTGTTCTACACTGACCGAAACTCTTTTCTCACATTTTGATTTGTCTTCCTGATTGTCTTAGTTACTTCTTGCTCGTTGCTGGTACCTGGTACTCAAAATGAAGGAAGGAAAGGTTTATTTAGCTCACAGTTTGTGGAGGTTTCAGTCCATATTTGGCTGGCCCAAGGCTGAGTAGAACAGAGCAGAGAGCATCCAGTTCATAGTGGTGGAACAGCAACAAAATGGGGACAGAGGCAACCAACCAAAGGAGCAGAGAGCAACAGCTCTAGTCTGTCTCTCTGTCTCTCTTTATATTCCTATCAGGCTCTCTGCCTTAGGATATCCGCCCTGGACCAAACCCATAGCCCCGGCCCTACTCAGACCAATCATCCCATCAGTACTAAAACACATAATCCCAGTGACTCATGAGTCAAGTCTCAATCTATAGAAGTCCCCGCCCAATGACTACATGAGGCTTTGGGAGGACAACTAGACATAAACTATAACAACACTGATACAGCCAGGCTGATTGGCTCCTGGTTGTATTGTCTGTATTTGGTTTATCCAGCAAAGACTAAGTTGATGTCAGAAGCTACATCGTATGTTGGACTCCATTAATTCTCAATGATATCCTAACACACACTTCTATCCACATGTAGTAACAGTTTAAAGTTTATTTGGATATTCTTTGGGAAATTCTAGCCAAAGAAATCAGTCAGTGGCATAAGCACTTGCCTAGCAAGCACAAGGTCCTGAGTTCGATTCCTGGTACACACACACACACAAAAAGGTGAGATATGGTGGCACAATCCTTTAATTGCAGCACTTGGAAGGCTGAGGCAGGAAGGTCTCTGTGACTTTAAGGCCAGCCTGGGCTACATAAGGAAGTGCACAGCCAGCCTGCACTACATAGTAAGACCTTGTCTTAAAGAAATAATTCTATTATCAGTTTGAAAATACCATCTCAGAGCCGGTCAGATAGCTCAGCATACTAAAGTGCCTGCTTAGGCAGACTCAGTAACCAGCATGGTATGAAGCAGGGTGAGACAGTGAATGAGACTGGGCACTATGGCTCATGCCTGTAATCCCAGATTTTGGGAGGCTGAAAACAGTAGGATCATCAGAGTCCAGTTTATGTACTGAGACCTTGTAGACCCTGCACTAAATATATTAAAACAAGAAAAAACTACTATCTCATTACAGCACATGACATCGTTTTCAGACAGTGCAGCCCTGATGCCCACAGCTGCCTTAAATCCCACGCGAGCCTCCTCTGTGCTGGACTGATGGGCTCCTCAGCTGCTGCCGAGTTGGGAAGAACAGTCCCATGGGGCCATGCAGCAGCACTCCTGCCCCCGTTGTGTGGGTCACCACCACCCGGAGTGTCAACTTGCTAGGCTTTAGGGTCTGCCCAGATCACTGGTAACACACACTTCTGGATCTGTCTGGAGGGTCACAGAGGTGTGGCTTGGGGTCAGTTACTGGCTCCAACCCCTTCCTCTCTGAAGCTGTTCCCCTGTTCTGCTTCCTGCTGCTATAGATGGAGCAGGACCTTGTCTCCATCATATGCTGACACCATGACAGTCCTGCTCTGACGCCTGCTGAACAGGGACTGATTCCCCTTAAACCAAGAGCCAAACCTAAAGGCTAATCCAAAAAGATAGTGTGTATTTAAATTTAAAAATCTTTGGGGCCCGGCACGATGGCTCAGTGGTCTAAAGCGCCTGCTTAGGAAAGCTTGGGCAGCTATAGGGACCGCGGTTCGATCCCTGGTACCACATGCTGTGCCAGCTCTGCCCTCAGAGCAGGCTGAGCCGACCATAAAAATGAATAAGCAAACAAGCAAAAGTTCTGAAACAAGAAAAAAAAAAAAAAAAGAAATTCTTAAAAAAAAAAATCTTGGTCACAGTAGCCGGGTGTGGTGGTGCACGCCTGTAATCCCAGCACTTGGGAGGCTGAGGCAGGAGGATTAGTGTGAGTTCGAGACCAGCCTGGGCTACAAAAGTGAGCTCAAAGCCAGCCTGAATTGCATAGTGAGACCCTGTCTCAAAAAGACCAAAATAAATAAATAAATAAATAAATAAATAAATAAATCGTTGTCACAGTAAAAGTCACATTAGAATTAATCCCTGCAAGATACACGCCCTTGCTTCCAACACTCTTATCTGATCACTACGTTCTGACAATCGTCTTCAGTGTCATCTCATGGCTGCCCCCAGCTCCAGAATTGACTTGAAGCATTCACACCAACTTCAGCCAAGTAAAAACATGACTATGTCATTACCTACCTTATTCATGAAATATGGCACCATGCCAGGGTCTCAGGCTCTTCGCCAAAGTTGCTGACCACAAATGGTAAAGGTTTTGAATTATTTGGGGACACTGAGGCAAACGCCATGGCACCGTTAGAAGTCTCAGGAAAGAGAACTTGCAGAATGCTTTAGAAAGTTGCAAGAATGAAGGAATGTGTTTGAAGCAACAGGGAGTACTTGGGGAGGAGTTCATGGCAGTGTCTCTTACTTATAATACAATTTTTATGTCACTAATCACCACCACATCTCCCATACCTCTCTTCCTTTAGGTGGGGCTGGGTATTTCTGCAACAGCGAAGCTAAGAGAATCACTGTTTATGGAACAGATGAAACAAACAGTGGGTAGGCAGGAGGGAAAAGGCTGGGTACTTTTTGAGGGCCAGGATTGCATCGGCCTGGGGCAACTTCAAGAGGGAAGCTATTTAACATATATATTGAAAGGCGAGATCTGACTGAGATCCGATGTGGTGGTGCCCACCTGCAATCTCAGTGCCAGGAGGCCGAGTACAGGCAGGGAACAGGGAAAAGAAACAGAGCTAACGGGGGCTCATGAAACTGCTTTTAACATCACCTCATGGGAGACACGGCAATTTTGTCTGTGATTCCTATGGTGGTGCCGATGGGCAGTTTTGTCCCCTCATAGATATCGTTTGGGTCTGAAATGTCCCACCATAGCCCATATGTGGGACCTGCTCCTCCATGTGTGGTGCTGGTGGAAACCTTAGGAGGTGGAGAGAAGAGGCACGCTTCAGGTCAGTCTCTTTCTCTCTGATGCACCCGAGGGTGACTCTGCCACATTCCACATTCCTCAGCGTGATGTGCTGCCTCCCCACAAACCCAACATCCATAAAAATGGACCCCTGAAATTCTGAGGTATTATAAACCTTTTCTTTACATGTTTTTGTCTCAGGTACTTTGTTACAGGAACAGAAAGTTATATAATATATTCACATAGTATCCTATCCTATGTCTTAGTAGTTTTGGGTTGGACAATGTACCTCAGCACTAGTTTTTTTTTTTTTTGAGACAGGGTCTCACTGTGCAGTTCAGGCTGGCTTTGAGCTCACTTTTGTAGCCCAGGCTGGTCTCGAACTCACAACGATCCTCCTGCCTCAGCCTCCCAAGTGCTGGGATTACAGGCGTGAGCCACCACGCCCGGCTCAGCACTAGTTTTGATTCTTCTACAAATGAATTTATTTTGAAATTATCTATTAAAGATCTCGTACATAAAATTGCTGTCCTAGCAGGCTGGTGGGATAGCTCAGTAGACTAAACACCTGCTTAGGCAAGCACAGGGACTGGGGTTCGATCCCTGGCATCACATGCCACGCTGGCCCCGTCCTCAAGCACAGTAAGCTGGCCACCAACACCAGGCACGGTGGTGCACACTTATAATCCCAGTGCTGGGGAAGCTGAAAACAAGAGGATGACTACAAGTCTGAGCTGCATAGTGTAGCCCTGTACCAAACACATACATCAAAGAAAAAACATTGCTGTCTTAGGAAGTTGATTTTTTTTTTTCCTTTATACGTGCTTTCCAGCATTTGCTGTTTGTGCCAACTAATCTTACCAAGTTGACTGGATTATGAGACTTCTGGAGAGCTGACTGGACCCCGTGCACTATTCTCCTCAAAGGTCTTCACTGCTGGCTGTGCTGTTAGGTAGGTCAGCTGGGGGTGGGCCCCCTGGGACGGTGCTGGAGGGCACAGATCCCATGCTCTTCCCCTGTGCTGCTTCCTGGCCCCTGTGAAGTGAGCAGTTTGGCTCCACCAGGCCCTTCTGCCACGATGCTCCTGGCTTGAAGTCAGCCAGCCATGGGCCAAAACCTTTGAAAACATAATCTAAATAAACCGTGTTCTCCTGAATCATCACCACACTTGTAAACTGCAGATATTCTGTTTACCATCTTATCCTTTCTAGCCTGGGCCTGGCAGAATGGCTACAGAGAAGGGTGGCAAGATGAAGACCCTTTCTGGCACTGAGGGCATGAGCCAAGAATATGTCAACATTCATTAATCCATGGAGTGGGCTTCAACAATTACTGTGTCGCTCAGGCACTCGAAGAGACCTGAAAATTTGCCATAAAGTGGATGGACACTTCAGACATGTCCATCAATACCGGGCTCCATAAAGCTGCCTGGGCCAAAGGAAGAGGGAATATCCCAGGCAGTAGCCACATGCTGTTGTCCAGAGGAGACAATGAGGGTGCAGGTGCCTCAGCAGGCTCTGTGCTCTGGTCATTTGTTCCTCTTACTGCTTTTGAAAATCTCAGTGTGAATGAGGACTAAATACTAATTATCAAAACAGTTATAAAACCACAAAGAAATAAATAAAATTCACCAGGTGACCACTGTAAGTGTACATTTCAGTGGCTTTGGGTACTGTCATATGGTTGAACAGCACTGCCACTATTAATCCATAGAACTTTTTATAATTGATCTCTTAATGTAAAAACATAAAGTATTATTGCATAGCAAAAAAGTCAGATATATGTGACACTACTCAGGAAGGAACTACTTCAAATCAGTTTATTAACTAAATGTTTTGGCTTGGTATTTAATAATGATTATATAGGATGGCTTCCTAATTCACAATCTAAGATCAGAGTTAAAACCTTATGTATTTCTTCCTTAAAGAGAAATAAGTGAAAGTATTAAAAATTCAGTGTTACAAGCTCAGAAGAGATTTCTGATAGTATAAGAAACTACAGAAATGCCTTAGTTCATGAACTTAATTTGTTCCAGAATTCTGCAAAAGATGGCCATGTCTGCATTGGGCGGGGAAAGACTGCCCTGGTCATATTCCTCACCCAATGTTCAGTTTGCAAACAAAAACAAAATTCTGTCAAACACTTCTGCTTGTAACTGCACTGTTTGCAAACACAAGTGTTGGTGAACTAAAGCGCCACTGTTGGTGCACTGCATGCATGCGCTGGTGCACTCCCGTGGAAACAAAACACATGGGAAGGAGCACACCACAGCCTCCCCACTCATGACAGTGGAGTGGCCCCTGGCCTGTGGGAGCTCCCTTTCCTAAATGCAATGGCTTCAGTTCAGAAGACAGCTCTATTCAGTGGGATACCAGGGGACCTAGCCAAGATCCCCAGCTGTCTGCAGGAGGAATGTTGCCAAAGGGTGAGATAAGAAATAAAGACAAACTTAGTAATGCATGAAGGTGGCTGGAAGGTCAATGCCTCAGGATAGGCAGAGATACAGACACTCCAAGCTAGCCACTATTTGCTGGGCTGGGGGTGTTGGGGGAGGGGGTGTTCTGACATCAGAAAGGAAGCAAGCCAAGCTCCATCTCTACAACTGGGTGCTACTCTCACTGACCAGAGGAAGGTGCTTTCTGCATTCCGAAACTGGCCCACCAGGTAGGCAGGGCAAAGAGAGTCTACAACAGATACTATGTCAACTTACAATGGCTCTCAACAATGGGAAAGGCAAGAAGCAACCAGAACCATTTTCCTAATCTCTGGCCAGGACTTGACTAAAAGAAAAGCAGCCCAGGGATAGAATCGGAACCTTGCCTAATTTCTGGGCCGAAGCCCACTGTTAACTCCCTCCCTGTTACCTTCATTTCTAAGAATACTTCTCCCTCCTCAGGCACAGTTCAGGTTCTTAATCAGAACACTGCTTTTTCTTAAATGCTATTCTCCCCCTAGTGGATGTGGCTCTGCGATGCACGGCTTTGACCCTCTTCCTGGAGCAGATGTTGCAGCTTGGGAAACAGTTTCAGTGCGTTCTGTGTGGTCACCTGGATCACTTCTTCCACTGAGACTCCTTTTACTTGAGCAATATATTCTGCAGAAATGGAAATGTTGCAGGGCTCATTTCGTACCTGAAACACAACACAGCAGACACTAATTCAATGCAACACTCAAGGGAAAGGATCCTTGAAGACCAAGGATTAAGTAGATGAAAATGACCACTGAGCTCTATCAGAGACCCCTTCAAGGTGCTGTTTATTGGGTGCCCTGCAGTAGGTCCCCAATCTCCTACCAAGTATTATGGTACATGGCAAGAATAAAGTGTAAGAGAAAATCGCAATGTATCAGGGCTCTGGGATGACCAGCTGTTCATGGGGAACAAGGCCACAGGCGCCAGAACCTTGGCATTTACTGATTCCATCAAGGACAATGGGTGAAGGGCAGTGGGTGCTTCTGGGAACAGCAGTGCCAGTGAGGAGTAGCGTGAAGAACAAAGTGCTCTCGTAGGGATGAGTCAGGGCAACAGTAAGGAAAGTGAGGTTTCCTGGGTGCCTTGTCGTCTTCAGGAGATCTTACCCCCCACCAAGGGTCACAGCAGCCACTAGCCCCAGGGCTTCCATCTGAGACCAGGAAACAACAGGGAGTTTCCCCAATATGCGCAGGCTCAAAGCGCAGGACAGGGTTGGCCTTGGAAGTCTCCTAGTGGTCCTTGACAAACTCCCATTTTTCTTGTAAAATAACTTCACTTTTTTATTACTGCCTTTTTTTAAAGGGGAGAATAAAAACTTGGGGGAGGGAGGAATATGGCTGTTCCTAATATCCTAGTGTTAAAGCTTCATATTGGTCACTTAGGTTATATTAGAAAGAATATGATGCACGGCGCACACCCTTGAACATAGACCTCTGTGCACACCTTTCATTGCTTTGTTGATTTGAAGTCCACATTGTTCCTGAAAAGAACTTGATACCGACTGCTGAAGTCCAGTATCGTGCGGGAAGTGGTCTTCAAATGGGAATGCTTGGAGATCAGCTGGTTGACAGATTAACTGTCCCTTGGTTTGTTACCAAAGCAAAAGCTCAAAAAAGGTCACTGCATGCTCCTCGCATCTTGCCTTATGGCCTACTTGGCAGTTTGATTACAAAATGCAAACAGGAGGAGGAAAGACTAAATGTCATTACTTCACTGACTCTAAGGCACTTGTTATCTCTGAAACTCACCTTTCACTCATACCTGGCATGATACTTTGGTCCAACTGACAAAGATTTTTTTTTTCTTTTTTTTAGTGGTCATAAATTAATGGTATAACCACTAGCATTTAAATTTGTCTTTTTTTTTTTGTACTGGGAATCAAACTCAGGACCTTACACTTGGCAAGCAGGTGCTTAAGGCTCTGAGCTATCTCCACAGCCCACAGCCCTAAGCATTTATTTTTTTAAAATTTTTATTTATTTCTTGTTTCAGAACTTTTGTTTGTTTATTTATTTTTATGGCCGGCTCAGCCTGCCCTGGGGGCAGGGCTGGCACAGCATGTGGTGCTGGGGATCGAACTGCTGTCCCTGCAGCCACCTGCAGGCGCTTTAGATCACTGAGCCATCCTGCTGGGCCCAAACCCTAAGCATTTAAATTTGATAAAATAAATTATTACTGTAAAGAATTGTCTAGTTAGGATGATAATATTTAGAGCAATAAAATTACCGTTGTGGCTAAAAACAAAAAATGAAACTCCTTGGTGTAACACAACAGTGAAAAGTGTGCATAGAAGTTTATGTTCAAGGATGTGCATCATATTATTTATAATATAACCTAAGTGACTAATATGAAGCTCTAATACTAGGATAAAATCAACTAGTGAGTAAGAAACAGTCTAAATCTTTCTGATTTCAGTCACTGTACTTTTTACTAGATTCTCATTACTACATAAATTAGGATATGTTCCTTATGAAGTATCAAATAATATTCTTGGTAGTACAATAGCTATATTAAAGGGAAAAATACCCAATATTAGCCCTCAACCTAGCTTATGATTCCACTGTATTTACAATACACTGTACTGGCAAACTCAGACAACTGAACATGGCTCAAATGAAAGACACAGCTCAAATAAGGTAGGACTTAGAAAACCAGGTACCTGTTTTTCTGGTCCTAGTGCAGGTGAATCTGTTTCTAAGCACATAGATGTCAAAGGTAACTGCTTCACAAGTTTCTGCTTCTTAGAGAAAAAAAGAAATCTGCTAAGTTCAAAACATGAGAACACAAGACCTACATGCTGATGCATTTTATTGTGTAAGAATCTAAAATTCATGCTTCATATTCAGTTGATTAATGCCACCATCCGGGTGCCTACTGCAGTCTTACTGTTCCATTATTAATAGCTGTGTTAAAATATAAATATTGGTCGGGTGTGGTGGCGCATACCTGTAATCCCAGCACTTGGGAGGCTGAGGCAGGAGGATCGGTATGAGTTTAAGACCAGCCTGGGCTACAAAAGTGAGCTCAAGGCCAGCCTGAACTGCATAGTGAGATCCTGTCTCAAAAAGACAAATATATATATGTGTGTGTGTGTTTATATATATATATATATATATATATATATATATATATATATATATATATTCACTACCAAAAATTATCAATACCAAAATTATCAATACCTCCCAGGAAATCAATAATTAGTTACCATAGCAAAAAAGAAGTACACTCTGCAAGAAACGTGAACATCTGATATAAATGCCCAAAGACCCAGGGAAGAGCTCTCTACCATTTTCTAACACACTTCACTCAATTGCTTTCTACCTCTTCTTTTAGTTACTCAAAGTTTCATTAATATAAATCTAAAGTTGGTTTGCACAACTCAGGCTTAGTTTGCAGTGGATACTTTTATTTCTTGTTTTATAATCCTTAAAGTATGACGACAAGGGTCGTAGTGAGCTCAGCAAGTTTTATGCTGAGAACATAATTGTTTTGCTGACACTGAATTGTAAACAAAATGGGAAGGGGACACATGATACGCGGTAGAACACTAATAAAGTTAATGATTTAAGATTATACTGCAGACGTACATGAATGGGTATGCTCATGTGCTATGGATAAAGCTGAAACTGACACAAATTTCCTTGAAGGAAATGTGACAATTTACATCAGAATTTTAGAAATTTATACTCACTGCTGGGTATGGAGGTACACACTGTGGTTAATCCCAGCACCTGAAAAGTTGAGGTGGGAGAGGACTGCTGAGAGCTTGAGGCCAGCCTGAGCTCTCTTCCTCCTTCTTTTTTTGAGAAGAATCTTGCTATGTAGTTCAGACTGATCTTGAACACTATGTAGCCCAGGTTGGCATTGAACTCACAGCAATCCTCTTGCCTCAGCTCTCCAAGTGCCAGGATTACAGGCATGCACCACCATGCCCAGACTATTTTCTTAAAAGAAGTATCTATTTAAATAATCCTTTGCCATTTTAATCAAGTTATATATTTGTATTCCTATCAGTGAGTTGTAATGGTGCTTTATATATTCTGGATAGTCAACCTTCACTGAGTACAGGACTGATTATAAATTTTTTTTCTTTCTGTGGGTTGCCTTTTCACGTTATACATAGTGTGATTTGAAGCATAAAAGTCTTTCTTAGATTTTTTTTTTTTTGTGGGACTGGGGTTCAAACTCATGACCTTGCACTTGCCCAGCAGGCACTTGTGCCTCGGAGCTATCTCCCCAGCTCCTGAAGCATAAAAGTCTTTCTATTGTGGAAGTTTTACATTTAGAAAATTCCCAACTTACTCATGTTTTTTTTTTGGTTGCTTGCTTGGGTTGTTGTGTCATACTGAGCAAACCACTGCCTACTCTAAGGTCAAAAAATGTAGATCTGTTTCCTCCTGAGTTTTTAATTTTAGTTCTTACATTTAGGTCTTAAGTTCATTTTTTAGTTAATATATGTGGAGTAGTCACCTAAGATTAATTGTTAAAATGAAACTAGAATAGTACTGCAAATATGTCGTTAAATTTTATATTTTAAAATTATATTTTTCAAAGTGTTAACTACATTTGATTTTAATTTAAGTATTTGGTAAAGGGTCTCACTCTGCAGCTCGAGACTCGCAGTGATCCTACTGGTTTCAGCCTCCTCAGAGCTGGGGATTACAGGCATGCACCACCATGACCAGACTCTGATGGTGGCCCAGTGTGCTCCTAAGGGCAGGGCTGGCGGGACATTCAGGACTAGGTATGAAACCCTGGTCACTGTGCTTGCCAAACCAGGTGCTTAGTCTGCGGAGCTGTCTTGCTGACCCTTATCAAAGTTTGAGCTGCATTTTATATTATATTTTTTTAAAGAATTATTTATTTATTTATTTGTTTATTTATTTATTTATTTTCTTGTTTCAGAACCTTTGTCTGTTTATTCACTCATTTTTATGGCCAGCTCAGCCCGCCCCAAGGGCAGGGCTGGCGCAGCATGTGGTGCTGGGGATTGAACCACAGTCCCTGAAGCCGCCCAAGCTTTCCCAAGCAGGCACTTTAGACCACTGAGCCATCCTGCCGGACCCCTGAGCTGCATTTTAATAAAAGAACCTACCTGTCCACTCCTTATGATAGATGGTGGAATGGAGAAGAAGTACCCGGCTCTTACACCCTCCATGGCGACAGATGGGCGACCATCAAATGCATGCAGCAGTACCTTGTCAGCACCTCCGAAAATTCAAGAGAAATCAGAGCCCATTCTATATCCTTAACAAGAGGCTTCCTGTTACTCAAACTGAACAACAGAGATCTGACATTTTAAATAAATGTTGGCCAATATGATAAAGATGAGATTCTAGGAAAAGCATCCTAGAGGCAGAAAAGAGAATGAAATTAAACTCTTAATCTTCAGAATACCATCATTAAATAAAATTCAAATGCAAATTTTGAAACCATTGCTGAAACTTCCTATATTATCACATTTTTTTTTCTAGAAACCTGTAAAATGTCATGCTTGTTTCTAAGAAGAGATTCTTAAGCCAACTGATTTTTCCCCACAAAAATGCTAGTGGAAGAAGAAATGGAAAACTCAGTGACTCAGGCATGAAGAGGCCAGAGCTGGCATCATGAAATCAACTCCAGTTCTGAAAGGATGGTTGCTTGCCCTGCACAAAAGCTGCACTTTTTGGGATTCCAGACGGGCTCAGCATCCATCACTCAGAAATACAGTGCTTTCTGGTTGCAGGTAATTACCTTTATTTCATTATTTTATAGTGTTTTTTCAAATGGTAACTGGGACAATTAGTGAGTTATGACACTATGAGTTAAGTAACAAACTCAGGAGGTCAAAACCAACCAGTGTGTGTTTTTATCTACACCTATGCACATATACACACTGCTTATAAAACCTCAGTCAGGTTTATTTCTGTGTGTGTGTGTGTGTGTGTGTGTGTGTGTGTGTGTGTCCAAATGTATTTCTTACTGTGAATGGCATTTTTCAAAGTGTGAAAAATAATGCTATAAAACACATTTTTACTTTAGGAATGGTGCCCCATTCCTTTCCCTGTAAGAAATCAAATTAAAGCTGGGCGTGGTGGTGCACGCCTGTACTCCCAGCACTTGGGAGGCTGAGGCAGGAGGACCAGTGGGAGTTCGAGACCAGCCTTGGCTATAAAAGTTAGCTCAAGGCCAGCCTGAACTGCAGTGAGACCCTATCTCAAAAAGACAAAAAAAAAAAAAAAAAAAAAAAAAAAAAAAAAAAATCAAATTAAAACATGGCTTGATCCTTGAGAACATGAAGTGGCATTGTCAAACTTAAACTCCAGGCACGTTTCTTTCAGGAGCTTAAATACCTTGCTCCTGTAAGAGGTTGATGGTAGGTCTCCCCGCAGATCTTGAGTGAACATTTCTGCTTAAAAGAAAATTCCTTTCAATACTTTTAAAGTGTTAAGTTCTATTTTTGTCCTATAAAACAATTCAGCAAAAATACAATGTACAATTCCATTTCAGGAAGACTCTTAGGATGTTATTTAACTTGGTACACAGCTATTACTGTAAAGCATTGTTAATTCACTTACAGAGGCAAATTTAGTCTTTTCGCTAACTGGATCTGTCTGATTAGGACTTGTCTTTGCTCTTCCTTCTGTTCATCAGTGCCAGCAAATCTAGGAGAGAAATCTAGGCCAACCTACAGCATAAAAACAATACAATTACATATTTATGGCTTAATGAGCCCCCCAAATACTGTAAGTCAGTACTGTAGTCACATGAAAAACATTAACAAAATAGGTGAAATTCATTTTAATAATATACTTTAACCCAATGGATTGAAAACAGTACTTGAACCCATAATATGAAAGATGAGTAATTTACATATATGCATTCACACAAACATGCACTTTTTTGTTGTGGTACTAAAGCAACAGACTAGGGTTGTTTTCTTTTTGGTTGGGAGTGACTGGAGCTAGAAATTGGTTATTCATGTGGAGGCAAGAAAAAGCCACAGTGCCTAAAGCAGTCCTGTGAAAAGCATCCTGTCTGGGCAACTTCAGCCATTAGTCACTAGGCAACTCTGAGTCTTGTGATACTAACTTTGCAAAGGTACAAATATATACCCATGGTATTGTTGTTCAGTCCCCTTGCACATCTGGTAAGGAAGCCTCCGCCTGACCTCAGCTGTTATTTCTTGTCTTTATTTCCTAAATCCCCTCATTGTTTTCTCCTGGAGACCACTGAGAAACCAACGAGCACCTACTTTTTTTTTTTTTCTTTTTGAGACAAGGTCTCACTACGCAGTTCAGGCTGGCCTTGAGCTCACTTTTGTAGCCCAGGCTGGTCTCTAACTCGCACTGATCCTCCTGCCTCAGCCTCCCAAGTGCTGGGATTACAGGCATACGCTACCATGCCTGGCTAAGCCCCTACATTTTTGAGATGAGGTTTCACTATTTGGTTCAGGCTGCCATCAAAATCACTGTGTAGTGTATGCTGACCTGGTATGTGCAGTAATCTTGCCTCAGCCTTCCAAGTGCTTGGCTTATAGGTGTGTGCCACCACACCCAGTCCTATTAAAACTTTAAAATTCGCTGTGTGCTTTTTACTTACAGCACATCTTGATTCCAAGCAGGCACATGTGGTCCCCATACTGGACAGCCCAGATCAACAACTGCTTCTTCTGATGCTATTTCAACCTGTATTCCATAATCTACATTCTAAATTTAAATGTTATCCTTGTTTTTATGTTTAATTGTTAGGACACAGTTAAGAGAGTAGCCGACTTGTAGTCATACTTTAACAAAATTTAGAAATCAATGCCTAGCCCATGGCTATGCTCAGGCTCCCTGTCACATGGCCAGACCTGCCTGTCCAGAGCCAGAAGCTCCCCCTCAACAATATGTGGGTCAAACTGACTGTGTCTAGCTTGTGTTTTAAAAACATACAGTGATTCCAACTTGCTTCAACTTACTGTTTGGGGAGGACTGGCCCAGTCAAGGACACGTTCAATGCTACCTGCTCTTCACAGACTCCTCCCTCCCAGAATGTTCCTGTAAAAACCTGCCTGATACGTATGACCTAATCCTGGTACTCCATGTAACCTATCCTGTAACAACTTGCAAACCACATTTAACCTGAACTCAAATCTGACTCCAGGCCAGCGATTTGAACCTCTGGGTTCCCCAACCCACTAGCAGAATAAAAGTTGCCTTCTAAGACTCAGTGCAAAGTCTTCCATTTGCCTTGATATTGTTTTTTCTGATATATAATAAATGAATTTATTAGTAGGTGATACATTATCACTACAAATTATTTAATGTTATTTATAGTATGCTTTTAAATTAATTATGAAGTGTTACACATACTTTTTTTTAACTTAACAGGCACCTAAGCACCAATATTTAAGAAAAAATTTAAGCAATATTTAAACAAATATTTTTAAGTAGAAAGGTATTATTTAGAAGTATAAGTGAAGATTCTGAGTTTGGTTTTTTTCATGAACATAAGCCTAGCTTGGAAGACCTTCTACTGTTTTATCTCTGCACATCCTTGCTCACTGAGGAAGGAAGTACCAACAAATTATTGGAGCAATGACACAGCTCAGGGACACGGTGCCTGCCAAGCAAGCATAAGGTCCCGAGTTTGATTCCTAGCACACACACAAAAAAAAGTCCTAATCACCAATAATGAACTAAGAATTCTTTTCCTATGTCATAGAGATATCCGGTTGTCTGGGCTGCTAATGAGACTTTACCTCTCCAATAGCCAACAACTGATCCTTGTAATTTTCAATTATAGGCAAAGCTGCATCCAGATCCTAGAGGAAAAAGTAAATTTATTACAATGGAAGTAAATTAAAATTTCACAAGTACCTATTACGTGTTAAGATTCTACACTCAAATGATAATATGACTTTTTACGAAGATTCTCACTTACTGCCTATTTAGGAGGCATTTCTTGGTAGGCAATCTGACTCAGGTTTCCTGGAATAGCTGAGAAAGAGTAAATCAATCTGGGTTCTCTGGAACAGTGGAGAAAAGTGAGCCATCAGGTGGTCATCTCTGCATGACAGCTTTTGGGACTACACTGCATTATATTCTTCCCTTAGCTTACTACTGGTTGATAAATCTCTAATAGTAATAATCCTGTACAGTACAACTTGCTCTCTTTTCATTGTTTTTTTTTTTTTTTTGTCCTTATAGTCTTGCTTATCCTATTTGCCCTAAAACTCCAACAATATAAACTTGTATGTGTTTCACTACTGAAGTAGCTGTGTCACATGGGTTTCAATGATACTACCTTTTCCATTCACAGGAATGTGTCCTGCTCCCTTCTAAGGTAGAGAAAACTTTCCTGATAACTTTTAAACTATGGTGTGGATTTTCAATTTAGGACATGTAAATTGCAAAGTACTTCTTTTTTAATTTTTATTTTTTATTTATTTTATTATTTATTTTAATTTTTTTTCTTGTTTCAGAACTTTTGTTTGTTTGTTTATTTATTTATTTTTATGGCTGGCTCAGCCTGCCCTGAGGGCAGGGCTGGCGCAGCATGTGGTACCGAGGATTGAACTGCGGTCCCTGCAGCCGCCCAAGCTATCCTAAGCAGGTGCTTTAGACCACTGATACTGCTGGGACCCGACTTCTGATGATAATTAGAATAACGTGGACTTAAGAAAGATAAAGCAGATAACATAGGGACAAGAGGAAAGTTGGGAGGGAGAGAGGGGGAGAGAGAGAAGGGGGAGAGACAGAGAGAGAGAGAGAGAGGCCAATCATATATTCTAGTGGACTTGATGGAGAAGGGGTGTGTAACCTTAGATATCAAAGAACCTATCCGACCATAAGCTGGATAGATGAAATCATGTCACACAGGCTTGTCCAAATCAAATATCCAAACTACTCCTTGTCTCTTAGATCTGGAGAAGTATATCTAGTCTTTATTATTTATTTTGGAAGCTGTAAAACTACTTATAAGGATAATTACGTATTTAAGTCTTTGTTTGTTTGTACAAGATAGGGTCTTGCTATGCAGTCTTGAACTCACTACATAGCCCAGGCTGGCCTTGAACTTGCAGTAATCCTCCTGCGTCAGCACCCCTAATGCTGGGATTACAGGTGTGCCCCACCACGTCCAAACACACAGGCCTACATCTGACTTCATTTCTATTCCCATTGCCTTATTTCCATATGATCTCAAGTTCCTTAAAAGCTAATGGTTCCATTATAGGTCTTTAAAAAATATTCCTTTCCTCATACCCTATGCTTGAGGAGTAATAACACTATATAATTACTGAACACTCAGAAATAAGTAAATAGAAACTTGGAAAAGTTAAATTAAGTACCACAGATCACTGAAGCCAATGAGCCAAGTCTTTCTGGCTTTGAAGCCCATGCTTCAGAAAGGGAGGTAGAAAAAAGGGCAGTCAGGAAGGAAGAAAAGGAAGGATGTGAAAAAGGAAGGAGACCAAAGGGGAAGGAAGAAAGATTTTTTAGAATGATCTTTAAATAATGACATGTCTTTGCACACCTTTGGTACAGGGGTTGGGGAAGGACTGAGGTGTGGAAGGTATAGAGAGGTGACTGGAGCACACGGGTCCCTCCTGCGGGACCAGTGACTGTGACATGTGAACCCAGGTGCTTGCACAGTCTGCTGCCTGCACTGTGCCTGTAACAGCTACTGAGTGGGTGAGAATTCAGGAAGACGCTGGAAGGGTTGTGTGACGTCAGGCAACTTTTTGACGAAAGACGAGTGGGAACTACTTATCTAATTTTGCACCACATATTTTGGGAGGTTTTAAAGATGCAACCAAGTGTAATTAATCCTGGTTTAAAGGAGTTCATAGCCTGGTAGGTAGGACAAGACAAACTTTGGTATGGTCTGTGAGTATGACTAGGATATAACTGAGCTAACTCTCCCTAGCTCTGGTCTATTCCAGAGAGCTACTCTGAAGCCTATTAGCTCATACCTGCTTTGAGAATCAAGAATTGTCTACCTACTGCTTGTATCCTAGCTACTTTCCTAAGTTAACAGTCCTGCTGGTTCTCCACACATGCCAAATCCACCCACTTTGCCTGCGCTCGTCTGGTCCAATCCAGCAGCCTCTCCCACAGGGATTTAGACAAAGCTTGATTCTCTCTATTTTTCTCAATTCATTCTTCAAGCCACAGCCAAGAGGATCTTTTTAAACATGAACACATCTTGGCACTCCTCACTTTGAATCTGCATTACCTGAAAACCCAAATCCCACACACGAGCTTTCCACCCAGGCCCTCCAGGCCGCCCACGGTCACTCTGCCCCTCCCTCCAGCCAAGGCGGCTTCCTGTCCGCTTCTTCATCTAAGTGGGCCTGAGGACCTTTGTGCTTTCAGGTTTCCTTGTGACACTCTCAGCCTCTCTTTGCGCTGCCACATCCTTTGTGGCATGTAGGCTACAGCCCACAAGCCTTCCCTGATAACAGCATCATTTTCATTGGTTTGGCTCTACTGTGGTGGTGGTGGTGGCAGGGTATTTGTTGTTGTTGCTGTTTTAGTTTAGTTTAGTTTAGTTTAGTTTTCTTGTGTTTTGTGTGAAGACATGGTCTCTCTGTGCAGCCTAAGCTGGCCTCAAACTCGTGGCAATCTTCAAGCCACAGCCTCCTGAATGATGGAATTACAGACATGCAAAATCATTAAAAATGAGACATACCCTATCACATAATCGTCAATCTTCAAAGCATTTAGTGCTACCAGGCAGAAAGTTAGGGATCAGCAAGCCTGGAAACAGGCAAATGGGTTAGTGGAAAAGCTCTATCTATCTATCTATCTATCTATCTATCTATCTATCTATCTATCTATCTATCTACTTTTCTTTCTCTTCTCTTCTCTTCTCTTCTCTTCCTTCTTTCCTTTTCCTTCCTTCCTCCCTTCGTTTGTCCTTACCTTTTTAATTATTAGCTGCACATAAAATCCATGCAAGTTTGTGGTTTCAAAGTTTATCTTAAGAGACTATAACTTCCTCCAAGTGTCCTGATAAAGTCCACTGCCTCTGCGAAGTTCAGCCCATGGGTAAAGGGGTAGAAAACTCTGAAGGCTTCAAAACAAACTAAATGGAAACACCCATCTCAGGGGTGCACACGGACCTCCTTCTCTCTAGAGTAGGTCAGTAGGACCCACTTTAGCTGCACAGGAACAATGACTTCTAAGGAGGGAAAGGACATTCCTTAAAGACTGAGTTCATCACATGACTGATCTGCACACTCGGGCGTAGATGCCATTGCTGCTGTGGCATCTGCCCGCCTTTATGCTTAAAGGTGGACCCTCTCTTGCTTTCTGAAAAATCTGTCATTGTGCAACAACTCTACCTACCCTCTGTATGATGGTCTACGTGTCTTTTTTTTTTTTTTTTTTTTTTTTTTTTTTTTTTTGTACTGGTGTTGAACTCAGGATCTTGTGCTTGCCAGACAGGAGCTTGTGCCACTGAGCTATATTCCTAGTCTTTCATGTCTTTACTTAAAATCTTTCATCAGACACAAAGAAGCAAGGTGTGTGGCCAGTTCTTGACATCAGGACCTCCCCATGATAGGACCCAGCTTCCCAACAGCTCTATTTGAAGTTCTCCTTTCTGTGCAGGTGTGGGCTGTCAGCCCCATCAGGATTCTTGCTTCCAAGAAAGGGCTCTCTCTGTGCTCACTTCGGCAGCACATATTCTAAAAGAAAGGGCTCTCTCTCCAGTGCTGAAAGCAGTGGCTGGCTGCTCAGTAAATGCAAACTGTCTCAATACTGAATGCCAGGCATAGGAGATGGCTCAGTGGTCTAAGCACCTGCCTGGAAAGTGCAAAGACCCGAGTTCCATCCCCAATACCTCATGCTATGCCAGCCCCAAACCCTAGGTCTGGCAGCACAGGCCTCTAATGCCAGTGCTGGGGAGGCTGAGACAGGAGGATCACTGAGTCTGAACTGTGTAATGAGGCCCTGTATGCAGTAAATAAAGAAAAAGAAACATTAAAAATAATGATTGCCTATGGCATAAACCTCTACATGAACAGTACAGATACTGCAGTGTACCTAGTTTGCTCCTGCTGATTCTCAGTATTTTGGGAATTATAACTCTGTAATACAGTTAACTGTAACACACTCAACAGCTCAAAACAACAATAAGACACGCATATTTCTGAAAGGATGACAACTAACCTGGTTATCAAATATATGGAACTAGCCCAACATGGTGATGTGCGCCTGTCATCCCAGCATTCCTGGAGGATTGCAAATTCAAGCCCAGCCTGGGCAACTTAGCAACTAACCCTCTGTTAGAGACCCTCTAACAGAATAAAGAGTATGGAAGGGCTGGGGATGGATGTGGCTCAGTGAGAAGGCCCTGGATTCACCTCCTGAGCCAAAGCAAACAAATGCAGAGCAGCACTGGCTCTCTTCAGGGGAGGACAGAAAGGTATCACCACAAAATATCATGGCCTACATCTTAATGTATTCACAAGTAACAAAGGATAGTTACATCTTTGGAATGGATCTATGGATTTCCATCCCTCTGTGTAATAAAGTAGTCAAGAACTGGAGGCCCTGGTGGTGCGAAGTCCGGAGGAAAGGAGCGTGACACACAAGCCACACCAATGGCTATGAGTCTCTGAGCCCCTGTGAGAAGCGTGTTGGTTGCTAGAGGGCATCAATGCAGCATAATTCTGTAGGCAAAGAGCACTCCTCAGTGACGCCTCCACCTTCAGAGAAGAGCTACCGCCTTGACCCCACCTCCCGTTCCCTTGTAGGGCACCTGTGAATCTGGAAATTTTTTTTTTTTTTGCAAAAGTAGTATGACCACAAGATAGAAAATTGTGGAAAAGGCACTTATAATTCCACCAAATCATTATAATCATCATCATTTCTTTTTAAAAATTTATTTATTTATTTATTTCATACAGGGTCTCACTACACAGCTCAGCCTCAAAGTGATTGTCCTATCTCAGCCTTTCTAGCACTGGGATTATAGGCATGCACCACAACACCTGGTTTCAGTGGCTGGTGCAGCATGTGGTACTGGTGACAGAACCCAGGTCCTTGTGCTTGCCAGACAGGCATTTAGGCCACCAAGCTATCTCCCCAGCCCACTTATCATCATTTCTGTGTTTTCTTTCTAGACTTTTCCTTTATAAACTATGTTTTTACATGTGTGTTACTAATATTCCATAAACCATTGAGTATCCTGTTTTTATTCCTATCATGGTAAACATTTTGTTTCTTTTTTTGAAACAGGGTCTCACTATGCAGTTGGGGCTGCCCTTGAGCTCACTGTGTAGTCTAGGCTGGTCTTGAACTTGCAACAATCGTCCTGCCTCAGCCTCTGGAGTGCTGGGATCACAGGTGTCTACTACCATGCCTGGCCTGATACTTATTTTCTATAAATGCATCATATTTAACACTATAAGTTAGTGAGTAACTCCTTCATTTTTGAAGTTCTGGGCTATTTCAATTTTTCTCTATTGTAGATAATGTTGCAATGAACATATTTATAAAAGACAGTAGTATTTCTTTTGGGTCATTAGATTATAAATTGCAAAGAGGATTATTAGGTCAAAAATTACCATCTTTTATGGTGTTGGATTTACATGACTGTTACCTTTAAAGTGACATTTCTTTGGTCTTCCAGGGAAAGCCCTTGCACTGGATGAACACCTAAGCAGGGCAAAATGAACCCACTGTACCTAAAAACAGAGAGAAAAATTAAAAGGGATAAAATAGACTAGGAGACTATGATGTCCATTGGAAACCAGGCTATGTAAGGATTAAACTGCTGACCATGAAGGGTTCTGGACCTGTGCTGGAAAAGCTCATATTCACAGTGCTCTAAAGTCAACACCAGAGCTGAGGAAGCCCAAGAGAGGGGCTACTGACACTCCCTATCCAGAGCAATAAAACTGGCAGCCTTGGAGATCAAGCAGTTCTCTTAATTAGCAAAACCTACTGCCTTGGTTGCTCAAGACACTAGTCATTTTCACAGGGTTTTGCCTCTCATGAACCCTCCGCTTCCAGCACCACCAAAATCTGTGGTCCAGAGAGTCCTTGTCTCTACTCCCGGAGAGCTCTGACCTTCCTGGACTCCCTCAAAACCATACTACTTGTCTCTTTTTATGTAGGCCTTCACCATAACTAATTTTAGGAGTCTAGGGTGTAGGCCAAGTCCCCCATAGATGGCATTCTAATGAACAAGCAGCAAATAATCTTTTCTTAGGGCTATGTTAATAGGTTCCCCCCATTCTCTTTAAAATACGTCTCTGATATTACAAACCTAACATCATAACCACTTACTTTCTTTTTTTTTTTTTTTTTTTGAGACAGGGTCTCACTATGCAGTTCAGGCTGGCCTTGAGCTCACTTTTGTAGCCCAGGCTGATCTCAAACTCCCACCAATCCTCCTGCCTCAGCCTCCCAAGTGGCTAGAATTATAGCCATGCACCACCATGCCTGCCAATAACCACGTTCTTTTTTTTTATCTTTTTGAGACAGGGTCTCGCTATGCAGTTGAGGCTGACCTTGAGCTCACTTTTGTAGCCCACGCTGGTCTTGAACTCGCAACAATCCTCCTGCCTCAGCCTCCCAAGTGCTGGAATTACAGGCATGATCCACCACTCCAGGTCCACATTCTTTTTTTTTTTTTTTTTTTTCCAAATTTATTTATCTATCTTGTTTCAGAACCTTTGTTTGTTTATTCACTCATTTTTATGGCCGGCTCAGTCCACCCTGAGGGCAGGGCTGGCATAGCATGTGGTGCCGGGGATCGAACTGCGGTCCCTGAAGACGCCCAAGCTTTCCCTAGCAGGCGTTTTAGACCACTGTGCCATCCTGCCGGGCCCGAGGCCCACATTCTTATTAGCAACCCTTTAAACATTTAAGTAAAGGTAGCACCTTTCTGAAAGTTGAATAATCTTTTCAAATTCTCCTGAATGTTCAGCAACTGCCACAAGGGCCACAATGTTGGCCTGAAAAAACAGCACAGATAGTTAAGAGTCTCTAAAAACACAGTCAATATAAATCAAGTGACACATAAAGATTACACTTAATCTACATAAACCTATGAGTTAGAGTTAGAAACATAATCAAATAATTTGCCCAAGATTGTTAGGCTTATGTGACCCTAGAGTCCACACATCTAATGAACATAAAAGTTGCTCTCTGTAAAACTGTATTAATAAGCACTTCTGGCTCAATATATCAATTTCTGAGATTACCGATTGAAAGTTGCAATAAATTTTGAAGCACTTCCAAAAATGAATAATTTGTCCTAACAATTCAAAGTGTTTCAGAAAGCTTTAATACTATATCCCCTATCTCCAAAATAATAGGAATTTAAGGACTAACGACAGGGGCCAATCTATTCTGCAGTACTGATAACCAGGCTGGCTTTGGGAACACATTCTGAATTCAGATTAATCTGTCTTTATCACTTTCCCAGTGTGTGTTTTCAGACCACTGACTAATTTTTAGGCCTTAGCTTCCTCAATGATCAAGTGGTGGAATGGCTAGCTATAAAACAGTAACTTCTTTAGAAGACTGAGAGACACTAAGTGAAATGAAGTTGAGAAGGGTTTTACTAAGTGCTTGGCACATGGTGAGCACTTAGCAAATGCCACCTGTTATGGTTTGTGTCTAGGTGTCCCATCAAAATGTCCTGAAGTCATGGGGTGGCTTCTGAAGTTTGTGATTGGTTCTTGATCTAACGGTGGGATCATGGCTGTGAGTGCTCTGGGGCAGATACTCTGTATTGCACTGTAAGAGGGGAGAGAGGCTAGCTAGCTGCTGAGCTGCTGCCACTCTTTTGCTCTCTTGTTCTTTGCCGCCATGAACAGCTGCTCTCTGACATATGCCACTCTGCTTTAGAGCCAGCTGAGTATGGACTGAAACCTCTTTTGACTGTGAGCTAAATAAACCTTTCCTTCCTTCATTTTGGGTGTCAGGTATTTTGTCCCAGCAACAAGAGAACAGTAGCCAAGACACCACCTATTATGAATTCCTGAAGCTACATCGCCATAGAATATATGATAGCATAACAACAATGCAGGAGTCCAAGCTAAGACAATTTGATGTCAGTAGGAAAAACAAAAACAAAAAGGAGGCCATCATAGGTACTGACTCACCTTCTTGGCTTTCTCCAACACATCATCCAGATCCTAAAGGAAGCAAAAGTCAATGCCATTATCTTAAATCAGTAACTGCTCTCTGGGTACATGTATCCATGTGACTGAGGTACCAAGAATGACAATGTGAGCAAGCAATAGGGGGTGAGTGGAAAGCAAAACCCTCCATGGGCCCATCTCCTATTTCCTCTTACCTTTAGGAAGCACTGGCTTCTTCCACTGCACTACAATAGAACTATCGGTTGTCAAGTACAAAATACATTTCTCTGACCTCTCACACAACCCCTCAGCAGCATCAGGAAGCCCTCATTTGCCTACTTTTGCTTTCCACTCTTGGCTTCTACAACACCATTATCTCACTGGTGGCTCCTGTCTTGTCTCTTCTGGCGTTCCCTTCCCTTTCTGGTCTCAAGACCCTCTCCTCTTTTCTCTGCACTGGCCTTACATATCTCATCTGTCCTTGAGGTTATAAATATCATTATGCTGAACCTCCAACTTTTATCTCCAACTTACAACCCTCCTGAAACCATGCTTCACATTTAAAAATGGCTATTTGACCTCTCTACCTGGATGGGATCAGGCTTTCCAGTCTGTCCCAAACACAGATCTGTTTCCACAACCTATTATTTCTGTCCACCTCTTCCCTTCCCAAACCTTGTTCTTCATTTATCTCAGTAAACAGCACTATGGTCTTTTCCACAACACAAGCTAAAATTGTGAGCTATCCCCAATTCTTCCCTCTTTCTAGCTCTCCACATTGAACTCAACTGTATGTACAATGGGTCCCATCTCTAAAATGTCGTCCCAGGGCCAGCCAAATAGCTCAGCTGATTAAAGCACCTGCAAAGAGGCGCATGGGCCAGGGGCTCAATTCCCATGCCTGCCCCGCCCCCAAGGTATGCTGAGATGGCAATTGACACTGGGCCTGGTGGTGCCCCACCTGTAACCCCAGCTCTTGGGAGGCTGTAAAAGGGGGATCATTACAAGTCCGATCCAATAGTGAGACTCTGAACACCCTGTAGACCCTTCCCTGAAATACGAAATAAAGTAAAATAAAATAAAACGTCATCCCTCAGAATGCATGGCCTCTGTCTCTAAGATGTATCTTGACTACATCTACTTCTCTCGGACTACTTCCACCCACCTCCATTTATTTGCTGCAGAGCAGTAAAACGGTCTTCTTACGGATATCTGATCTTCTCTCTCTCTCTCTCTTAGAATCGTCATCTTTATTGGACCAAAACTGTTTTGTACGCAATCCAAATTCATTACTGACTTTTCTCACCGACACTGCCCCATCCCGGCTCTCCTGCAAACTTCTCTAGTCTTGTTTCATTCCTCCTCCTACGTCATCAGGATCTGCCAGCCTTAGGGTAATAGGAATGGGCCGAATTCTGTCCAGTCTGGGGGCTTCTGCCTGCCTGCTCTCACTAGGGCAATTCACCCCTTTGCTTGGCTGCCTCTTTGTCTTCCCTTAAATGTGACCTCTAAGGAGGCCTCTGAAACTGTACATTTACCTTTCCTTCTTTATTAGTAGTATTTAATTTCCAATCAGAAACATTTTGCATTTGAGTGTGTGTGTGTGTGTGTGTGTGTGTGTTCCTTGTGCTTGCTTCTCTACTCTTCAGAACTGGGGTGCGCGATGTCCGTGGGTGACTAATTCGCGAGGATAAACAGCCCGACCCCAGAGGGGAAGAAGACAGGACTCCACGAACCAAGAACGACCCATATGAGCTTTGTGGAGACGGAGACTTTACTGGATCAGAAAGAAAAACCGGACGCGTTTGAGATTAAATAAGGAAATCAGGCAGGTCGCAAAGCGTCACAGACAAGGGTCGGGGGGAATGTGGGGCTTCGTGGTAAAACAGAGAAAAGAAAATCTGTAGGGAAAAGACGGGGATCTCCTCACTCCCCTAATCCCCGCCTCGCCCTCACTTACGCAGTCAAAGTCCGGATCCGAGAGGTGGCAGTGACAATCCACCAGCCCCACTCCCGCCGCCCCCATGGACTCCCGGAACGCTTCTGCGGCCTCCCCGCGCGTTTCCCGCCGGAAGCTTGCTCGCTGCACCCCCCCGAGGACACGCCCTTCCGCTCCCAGAGTCCCCGCCCTCAGTCTAAACTGGAAAAATGGCGGGAGTTTCGGATCCCGCGGTCAACACCCCTCCGCTGGATGAGACGCTAGCAACGGGGACAAAGAGCCCGGCGCCGGTCCCCACCGCTGCCCGAGAAGATTTCCGAGTGCGCTGTACCTCGAAGCGGGCCGTGACGGAAATTCTAGAACTGTGCAGCCGCTTCGTGCGAGACCTCGGGGACGCGCTGCCAGAGGAGGTTCGGGAGGCCGCGCTGCGAGACATGCAGTGGGTACGCGCCGAGCTAGCCGCCTCTTTATTTATCACCTTTGGTAGAGTTAACGCTGTTCGAAGAGGTTGGAGAAGCAGCTCGAGACTCGGGAGCGGGAGAGAAATAGATGTTCGCCGCGGCTGGGAGCCCCCGCTTCCTTAGACCGGTGCGACGGGGCGGCGGTTCAAGGCGAGCTACGCGTGCCACGTAACGAGCAAAAGGGCGAAGTTCGCCGAAATAAAGTATTTTCTGTAACACTGCACTTAACATACCATTTTCACATGTAGAATAATGTATAAATGAGCTATTTTTGCATTCCTTTTTGTGCTACGCGTTTCAAAGCCGGTGTCGTATGACACGACAGCGCATCGCCTTGAGGATGAAGCTGTATTTCGGACCTTCCCTAAGTGGCAGCTGGCTGGTGTGTTGGACAGCAACGGGCGTGTAGGCTTTATGAGGAATTCTGGAAAGGGGTGGAAGCCAGTCACCCGCCAGCTTTTGGTCTTTCTCTTGGCCAGTTTTAGAATATCTTTTAAGTAGAGTGAAAATATTTTCCTTAAGAGTGTAAAGTAGGGGCCCGGCAGGATGGCTCAGTGGTCTAAAGCGCCTGTTTAGGAAAGCTTGGGCGGCTGCAGGGACCGCGGTTCGATCCCTGGCACCACATGCTGCGCCAGCCCTGCCCTCCGGGCAGGCTGAGCCGGCTATAAAAATAAGCAAAAGTTCTGAAACAAGAAAAAAATTAAATTAAATTTTTTAAAAGAGTGTAAAGTAGATGAAGAGACTGTCTTAGTTATAAACTTCACTACCTAGGATCATACCTGGGTTCCTTCGCAAGACATTTCTTCTTCCTTACTTTAATATTTTGAAGAAGATAGTTTTGAGGGAAAGACAAGAAATTGAGGGACCAAGAAGAAAGCACACCAGTCTATACGTAGGGGTGAAATTTGAAAGCTTATAATGCAGCTCAGTTGCGAATGAATAAGCAATGTAAAGAGTGAAACATAGAGGTTAAGAGTGAAAAGACACTCCTTATTGTAATTTTGTATTCCGATTTTGAAAACAGTGACTCATGTTATTTCCTCCTTGCAAGCAAAGCCATTTGTATACAGATCTATCAAGATGTTTTCAGTAGGTTTTTTGGAGGAGAAAGCTGCACAGTTAGGATTTGTTGGAGTTTAGCTGCTGGTACTTAAGACAATTACAGAAAAAAAGAATGTGGCTCAACCATTGTTTCCTATTTAATGAATCCTTCAAATGAATCAAGGTAAGCTGGGCATGGTGGTGCATGCCTGTAAGTGAGCTCAAGGCCAGCCTGAACTGCATAGCGAGACCCTGTCTCAAAAAGACAAAAAAAAAAAGGTAAGATTTAAAGGCAGACTAAATACCAAGAGAGTTCTGTATTCTGTTTTAAATAAGAATAGGTAAAAGGCAAAAGCTTTATGTTGGTATATCTCAAAAACTGTATAATGTTACTACAGGAGGGCATAATAATTTTTTTTTCATCTTCTGTATCTGGTACAGGGTGTCATACACAGCTCAGACTTGTAATGATCTTCCTGTTTTCAGCCTCTGAAGTACAGGTATTACAGGTGTGTGTCACCACTCTGGGACTCTGGCCAACTCAGTGTGCCCAGGGGTGGTGCTGGCACAATATGCAGGACAGGGGATTAAATCCTGGTCCCTGGGTTGCCAAAGCAGGTGCTTAGTCTACTGAGCTATCTCACCAGCCCTTGTACAATTAATATCAAGACAATTTGTATTGTCAGATAATCCATGGAAGTGCATATATACAGAGCATATTTTACTTCATGTATGAATTTTAAGTGTGAAATATACAAGATATAGAATAAGTATACTTTTAAGTCATTCTATCATTTAATTTGTTTTTAATAATACAAATGGAACAAAATAAATATTCATTTAAAAAATTTAAATGATAATATAAAGTGAAAGTTAGCTTTGAATTTCCCTTCTTTTTCTTTCAAGCTTCCTGGAGATAAGTTAATGTTTTGGTGATTTGTTACCCAGCAAGTGAACTTTCTGTTCCTTCTTATGACTCTTACTCTGCTTATTTATTTATATTAATAGCATCATGCTGATTGCTATTTACTTGTATTTTCTAAGAAACTGAATGTCTTTAACTGTGATTTGTTAGTGTTTTGCATAGCTGTCCATTCTTTTGATTTATTATCTTTTGCACGGTCTCACTATGCAGCTTGGACTCGTAGTGATCCTCCTGATTTCTGCTTCACTAGTGCTGGGATTACAGTGTGCAACACTCGCTCGGAGTCCAACACGGCTCAGCAGCTTTTGGTGGGACCAGCATGGTGTGTGGTGCCAGGGATTCGCTAAACAAGTGCTTAGTCTGCAGAGCTGTATCTCTGGCCCTGTCCATTTTTTAAAAAATACCACATGGTATGGATTTTTTTAGTTTGAACTTTATTTTTTTCCTCAGCTTTTCATGATCTGAAATTGCTTAAATGTGCTTTATTCCAGCATCTATTATATTCCTTTTTTTTTTTTTTTTTTTAATGAGAATAGGATATATTCCTAGAAGTAAAATTGCTGGAAATAGGAAATCCATCTTTGGTTTGTTTTTTTAATTTTTTTTAAGAATTTAATTTTTATTTTTTATTTTTTATTTTTTCTTGTTTCAGAACTTTGTTTATTTATTTATTTTTATGGCTGGCTCAGCCTGCTCTGAGGTCAGGGCTGGCGCAGCATGTGGTGCCGGGAATCGAACTGCGGTCCCTGCAGCCGCCTAAGCCTTCGTAGGCAGGGGCTTTAGACCACTGAGCCATCCTTCCGGGCCCCAGGAAATCCACCTTTGAAAATTTAATGACATTACCAAATTCCTTTAGTCCTTTATTTTGTAATATATTATGAACATTTTCAACTTCACAAAAATAGTTTAGTACAATGGATATATGCTAATGCATATGTCCATAACCAACTCTACTAGTTGTCAAAATTTGTTGGGCTAATGAGGTAGCTCAGTGGACTAAAGCACCTGCTTAGGCAAGCTTAGACAACTGCAGGGATAGTGGTTCAATCCTTGGCAACAAATGCCATACTAGCCCCACCCCTAGGGCAGGCTGAGCTGGCTGCAGAGTCTGGGGCATAGTGGTAGTGAGACTCTGTAACAACCAAATACTTTTTTTTTTTTTTTTGTCTTTTTGAGACAGGGTCTCACTATGCAGTTGAGGCTGGCCTTGAGCTCACTTTTGTAGCCCAGGCTGGTCTCAAACTCGCACTGATCCTCCTGCCTCAGCCTCCCCAGTGCTGGGATTACAGGTGTGCGCCACCACGCCCGACTCCAAATATATTTTTTTTTAAAAATTTGCTTTTGTTATTTTAAAGCAACTTTCAGGTCATTACATCTGTATGTATTTTCACTGAAAAAAAGAGAAAGAAAGAAAATAGTACTTACAAAATAGAAATACATTTCACTCTACATTAAGCTTGTAATGTAGCTTACATTGAAAGCTGACAGTCCTTCAAAAGTATATAAACCATTTGTGTTTCTGAGATTCAACTGAACCCAAATTTGTTAAGTTTTATTGTTCTTTATGAAATTCATTTTTTTCTACATCAAACTTTTTAATAGGCAATATAATAGCCATCAGCCAAAATGCAGGTAAAATCAGTGACAAAACGTCACTGACAATAAATATACTACCAGGCTAGTCATGGTGGTTCTTTGTATCTCTCACAAATTTGAAATTGTTATCTTGTCAAAACATTTGAGCTCAGTATTTAAAGTTGTTTTGTGACTGGCTATAAATTCCTTGCAGACTTTCGAATCAGCTGTGCAAGAGAATGTCAGCATTAATGGGCAAGCTTGGCAGGAAGCTTCAGATAGCACTGTTATGGGTACGTGTCTTAACCTTTTCCTCTGTCATCAACTCCTGAGGGTTTTTTTGTAGGTAATTTTATTTTGAATGCTATTTTTTTAAATTTTAAAATAACTATTTGTATATTTACGCTTTTACTTCAAGTTACTCGTATTTTATTTATTTATTTATTTATTTGCTTTTAAAGGGGTTCTTGAAAAATATGGAACGATTCACGAATTTACATGTCATCCTTGTGCAGGGGCCATGCTAATCTCTGTATCGTTCCAATTTTAGTATATGCACTGCCAAAGCGAGCACTTGAATGCTATTTTTAATCCCCATTTTTAATATCACTTGTTTTAAAGTTTGTTGGGGAAATAAAAAGAAATTAATATTTGCAACACTATTAAAGTCATGATCTGAAACACAATAGGTATATATACATATATATATATATATGCATATGCAATCTGGCATTTTAAACAGGGTTTGGATTTAATTCTCAAAGCTATCTTTGTCAGTAATTCAGTGGGAAATATAGTAGAATTATGCAAATGGTAAGATCAAGTAACTGTCAAAGTCTTATTAAAAAAATATATATATTTTATTGGGCCAAAGAAGATTGATTGTACACTAATGGCATTGGCATAGCAAAGTAAATCAAAATTTTAGTAAAAAGAGAATGACTGGCCTAGAAAGGAAAACAACTAGAAGAAAGGAAATGATGGGTTAATGTGGACACAGGGTAGAATTCCTCAGTGCTCATGCAGCAATATCCAGAGAAGGGCTATCAAGATAAAAAAGAGCCATGGTGTGTTCTGTCTCCATGGTGCTCGTCCTTAGATCTGACCAGCAAGCTGATTTTAAGTGCTTTCAGGTTATCAGTTATGCCCTTAAGCTGATTCCAATACTACCAAGCAACCTCTGTGATTATAATTTCTCAGCAGTAAGATAGTACTTAACCCAGTAGATGTTACTATCTAGCCTTTGGGATTGTATATGTCTGTGAAGTCACCAAAATTCATTCTGATTCACATATGAAAACAGTAGCATCAATTTCACCAAATATTAACAATAATTTCTAATTAGTAGGAAAGTGTATAACAAAATCAGCTAGGAATACTTTCAAGCTAAACCAGTTTTTGAAGGTCTAACTTAGGAAATTGTTTGAAATTGCCATATTTATTGCTCAGTCCCAAATTGCATAGAGTGGCATAAGTCAGTGATTTATACATGAGTATTTCAGTAGGTTCAATAGCCTGAAGAAAGATATATCGATTTTATTGGTTTATTGGAAACACTAAGAAGTTAGTTGCTGTACTTTGTCCCTTTCCCCTAGGACCATGGGGAGAAAGAATTGAAATACTGCAGTGTACTTTCTAGTTTCTTCCATGGTTGCTTAAGCGAAAGCTCCTATGCCAGATGCCGGGAAGTAGATGAGAACTTGTGGCCCTTCCTATTAGGAGATTGTTCATGAGTGAAAGTGATCAAGGAAATCCCTGTACCCTTTGGGAAGTGACCTAATGGATTAGGTTGAGTTAAGGGCGTTTAATAAGTGAAAATGTATCAGAAAGAAAGAAGTTAATGAAGGGTGTTTGAAAGAAAGACACAGGGCTGGCCTCATAACTCAGTAGACTAAAGTACCTGCTTAGGCAGAGCACAGTGGCCAGGGTTTGATCCCCAGTGTGCTGTGCCAGCTTCGCCCATGAGACAGCAATTGAGACTGGGCATGGTGGTGCGCACCCATAATCCCAGCACTTGGGAAGCTGAAAACAGGAGAATCGCTACAAGTAGTGTGACCCTGTAGACCCTGTCCTAAATACAGATAGGTAGGTAGGTACGTAGGTAGGTAGGTAGGTAGGTAGGTAGGTAGGTAGGTAGGTAGATAGGTAGATAGATAGATAGATAGATAGATAGATAGATAGATAGATAGAATTTAAAAATGAAAAAGTGCAAAGCACAAAGAAGCTATGTATTTGGAAATGTCAGAAGTGAACTGGGAAAATTAATGGCATTTGTGACCAAAAAGATAACTTGAGGCCAGAGCATGAAATGCCCAAGGGATTTGTACTTTATCCTCCCTGGGGTACCTGGGAAGGGAGCTGAAATAGAATAGAAAGGCTTATGTCTGAGCAGTTATGCCTAACTGCCAGCTCTGTGAGGAGTGGGCTGCAGAAGGGAAAAAGGTGTGGTCAGACCTTAGGTTCGTTCTATTAGCACAGCAAAAGATGGGGAAGACTTGTGCTGAGGCGCTAGGACAGGAGTTTCAAGAGATATTTCACCACAATTGGCCACTGATTTAATACGCCCAAGGAGTAAGAGTCACTTGTCTACTAAGATTTCCAACGTGTGGGAAGCAATGTCATTGTATAGATGTATGAAGAGATGAACATCCAAAAATAAACAAGTGAGTGAGCCTCTTCTTTGCCCTGTAGCTATCCTGAAAGGATTTGATTATAGGATGCTTGTCCTGCAAACTTAAGATTCAAAATTGTAAATCTTGTTAAAGCAGGGAGTATATCTTTTTCTCATCACTATTTGCATCACATATAGTAGGCATCTAGTAAATATTTGCTACATTAATGGATAATTTTTGCTCATATTTGTTTATATATTTCAGTTTGGGCAGATGTATCATTAGGTGATGCTAAGAAACTATCTTTCCTTATATAGAAGATTCAGCTGGGAGATTTTTAAAAATGGTTGTAAAATAGTACATTATTATTTTGTCTTTAAGACTAGTGATCTAAATTTTTAATGGTGATACTAGCATTGAGAGCTGCTTCTTTAAGTAATAAAGTAAGAAATGATTGCCTCTCTCATAATACCTAGAAAAGAAGTGTTTTGTTTGTTTTCTTGGTACCAAGAATTAAAGTCAGGGCAGTGCGCTTGCTAGGCAGGTGCTTATTCTAGTGAGCTATCTCCCAAGCCCCAAAAGATGTAATTTAGTTGAATTCAAAACATATTTGTTATGTGATTAAGAGACCATACCTGATGTACTTCATTAATTCTTATTTGCTACATATGTATATGCTGATACTGTCAGCAGTTTCTGAAAATATTTCAAGAAATGTTTCAGATTTTCTACTTCTTCCTAAAAAGCTTCTGCTCAATGAAACATTTATTTCTAGTACAGACTTTGATACAGCAGAACGTACATGATATAAACCAGTTAAGCTGAGGACCTAGTTGTTCATAACTACTTCATATGTTTACTCTTTAAAATGATTTTCCAAATAAAGGTTGAGGACCAGGAATAAAGCTCAGTGGCAGAAGCACCTGCCTGGCAAGTGCAAGGTCCTGAGTTTGATTCCCAGTACCAAAAAAAAAAACAAACAAAAAAAAAAGCCAAACAAAATGAAGATTGAAGGGGCTGGAGTCCGATGCCTGGCACCAGTATGTCTTGCTGGCCCTACCCCCAGGGCGCTGAGATGACCACTGAGACTGGACATGGTGGCACATGCCTTAATCCCAGGCTCTTGGGAGCCTAAACATAGGCAGATCACTACGAGTCCGATCTATGTAGTGAGACCCTGTAGAACCTGTACTAAAATACAAAAAATCAACAAAAAAAATAAAATTGAGTGGATCATCTGCATTTGTTTGATTTGGAGTATTTCATTTCTGTGCCCCTACTAAATCAAACTAAAGCATTCCTAACATACTTCCTATGTGCTTATTTATTTGCTAAAGTTGTTTTGTTTTGTTTTTGCGGGACAGGGGTTCGAACTCATAACCTTGCACTTGCCAAGGCAGGCACTTGTGCCACAGAACTATTTCCCTGGCCATTGCTAAAGTTTTAGAATCATAGTACTACTGGTGGTACAAATGAATCCAGTCATTTTTATTGATCTTTTTTACTAACATTATTAAATGCCTTTTATGGCCTTGTAATTATGTACATATTTTATCCCTCTTTCCATTAGTTTCTCCTACAGCCATGTTAAACTTTGTTTCCCAAAGACTTTCATCTTATCAGTAATATTTTTCCTGCCTATAATTTTTTGTCCCCTTCCCAGTGGATTTCATTTATTTGAAGCTTAAACTTCCTTGTCAGAATTTTAAATTCTGCAGGATAATGTAATCTCATTTGTGTCCTGATGACATTTTGTTCTGATTTCTAGTGCATTTATTGAGTTGTAATTACCTGTTGCACAGGATCATGTTACCTTCATTTTTGTATTCCTGTGCTTTAGACTTGGCTTCTTATAGGTGCAGGGTAAGTGACCAGTGAATAAACAAGTTAATCACCACAGTAAGGACAGCTATTAACTTGCCATGGTTGTTTTAATTATTTTATTTTATTATTATGGACATCACATTTCTTATCCAAATAAGAGTTTACCATTTTTTCTGAAGTAGATTCTGACATCAAAGTGCTTGAAGATCAATTTGATGAAATCATAGTAGATATAGCAACAAAACGTAAGCAGTATCCCCGAAAGATCCTCGAATGTGTCATCAAAACCATAAAAGCACAACATGAAATTCTGGTAAGATGATTTAATTTTAAATTGTTTTATATATTGTATCACAGTAAAAGAGTTAAAGTATAAGAACCATGTAGAGATAGATGCATTTAATTGTCTTTATCTTTCTGTCTCAATACTGGTAGTTCGTTTCCTATTCTAACTCATATGAAGTCCTTTTTCTTGGTATCAGGAAATAAACTCAGGATCTTGAGCTTGCCAAACTGGCACTGTGTAC